>PVKA01010153.1:30915-65640 GCA_004027165.1 Ctenomys sociabilis | reverse complement strand
GTAAATCCTGAGGGGATTTGACTGACCTTGTCAGATACAAAAGTTGCATTTCTTGTTATATAGATCTTGCAGCAGAAAAGCATAAAAATGAAGTATAAAAAGTAAAGCCAGGGGCCAGGGAGATGGTTCAGTGGAATAAGTGCTTCCCTGGCAAGTGCAAGGGCCTGAATTCGATCCCCAGTTCTGCTAAAAAAAAAAAAAAAAAGTAAAGCCATATTAATATGCTGAGCTGTAAAAGGCTCAAGTCAACAACTTCTGACTTTGCTAGTCCTATGGATAACCCACTACTATTATGGACTACTGGACTATATTGGAACATTTTGCTAAATTCATGTGCCTACAATGTTTAAATGACAATTAAATACCCTTGTTTGACAAAACTGAAGAAAAAAAGGGGATACAAATGAAGGACCATTTTGTATCTGTATATTCAAAATAGTTAGGATAGATATACAGTTACTTTCCCTTAATTCAATGAATAAAAAGATTTGTTCTAATATTGTTTTTTTATTTTTTTTATTGAAGTACAAATATCAATGAGACAGTTTTAAGATACCTTGACAAGATTGATTTGATAAATTAATACATTGCAAACTGTTTTCATAATGTTTTGGTATTGTAGAAGGCGCATACATGATATTATGCTTACAGACATTATTATAGCATATGTCTCTTATCAGTAAATTAAGAGAGTGTAGCTGTTTGCGTATCTTATTTTTATACCTGAATTACATCAAAGATTCAATAATTAATACTTTCTACCTTGTTATTTTCCTAGTGGTTGTTCATAGTACTAGAAGCTGACATAATATCCTGTCCAACCACCATTAGTGCAAATCTTGCCTCTCATAGAATTATGTAGAATCACGGCATATCTATCCCAACTGCACTGTCCATAAACACACATCATGATTCTCCCTTTCTATACCCCTTCCTTTGTCTGCATCTGTCAAAGATGGGCACTCCATTGTCATTCAACTAATTTAAGTGCCTGAACTCGAGGACACAATCCAACACAGTCCAGCATTCCACAACAATAGTGAGTTATCTGAAGAAATTGTCGACCATAGCCATTTACAGCTCAACTTATTATTATGGCCCCACATTGTATACCTCATTTTTATACTTTTCTGCTGGATGGTTAAGACCGAGATAGAGCAAGACCTATATACCAACACATGCACTTTTTGTTTCTTATGAGATCAATGAAGTCCTCTCAGTGTTTGTCTTGTAGTCCTGTACCTTATTCTGTAGATCCTTTGTCTATGTCAGCCATGTGGATGAGTCACGGCCAATGCTTGACCAGTTTGCTCTCTGTGAGAGCCTGAGAGAAAGTTTTCTCTCCATGTGACTCTCCCCAGGCACACTATAGAACTTCGATCTCTTTCCTCTGTGGCTCCATAATCTCCTTGTTCAGAAAATTTGGAGCTCAACTAAGTTTCATGATGTTGCAGTACAGGTTCTCTTATGTCCTGAGTCCTCGCTGACCTTGAAAGGCTAGGGCCAAAATGTTGGCTGGCCTTGTGGCTCATCTATTTCTCCAATTTTGATCTGTGAACTTAGGTTTTTAACCATCCAGAAGAAAAGCTGATTAGTATCCTACAGCATATGCCATTCACTTTGCCTTATCTGACTCAATTGTTTTTAGTTGTTGTTGTACATTTCCATTTGTATTTCTTCTTTTTGCTTCTTATACTAGAGAGACTATACAACATTTACACATGTGTGTCTGGCCTATTTCACTTATGAGTATATGTTCAAGTGGCATTGTTCTAATATTGTTTGTGGGTAGAATATCCTGTCTACATCTTGTACCAGGAATATCCACTAAGAAGACAACAATATGCAATATATAAATTATTGAAATTGTATAATCAGTTTTGAAACTGTCTCATTGCTATTTTTTTCTCAATAAAATTATTTAAATAAATAAATAAACTAAAAAAAATCACCCTACTGACAGCATATGTATTGCTTACAAGTTTCTGGTTCATTTTCAAATTTGTTATATAACCACAAATCTAGCTCACATAGTTAAAGAAGGAAAATTAATAGCTACCACCACATATCATTTTCTAGGCTGTGTTTGATGCAATTATTATTGCTGATTTTACTATTTTATAAAAGTTGAGATAATTGTTCTAATCAGTTGTTCTCTCTGGTATCCCAAGAGAGAACAAGGACCACAACTCCATGAATCCCAGCAGAATGGATCAACAAGGTAAGAGAGAAGAAAAAAGGGGAAACCTACAAGAAAAAAATAACATGACAAGGATAAATCAGTACATATCAGTTATAACTGTCAATGTCAGTGGTCTCAATTCACCAATCAAAAGAAACAGACTGGCAGAATGGATCAAGAAGCAATATCCAACACTATGCTGCCTAAATAAACTCATTTAATTAAAAAAGAAATTTATAGCCTGGAAGTCAAAGTATGGAAAACTTTACTCCATGAGACAAGAACCCAGAATAAAGCAGGAATAAAGCTATTGTGTTTGCAGTTGGAGTGGATTTTATGGGGCCAGGGAGATGGCTCAGTAGAATAAGCACTTCCCTGGCAAGTGCAAGGGCCTGAGTTCAATCCCCGGTTCTGCCAAAAAGATAAAAGTGGATTTCAAGCCAAAATGATTAAGAGAGACAAAAAATATCAGTCTATCCTTGTAAAGGGAACAATCCAAGAGAAGGAGGTAGCAATGATAAATATATATGCACCAAATACCAGCACATCCAACTATAGAAAACAAAGATTAATGAAAATGAGATGGTATGTGCCCACCTCCTTGGAAGCCTGAGGCAGGAAGATTGCTTGAGCCCAGGAGTTTGATGACAGCTTGGGCAACATAATAGCACCCCATCTAAAAAAAAAAAAAAAAGGCAAAAGAAAAGGAGGAGGAACAGAAGGAAAAGAGGAGGAAGACAAGCTAAAAATTTAAACCTAGGAGCTAACAGCACAGTAAGCTGGCAGAAGAGGAGAGTTCTGGGTGGGTACGCCAGCAGCACTGATGCATTCAGATGCAGGCTGCAATTCCCAAGCCAGCGCCAGCCATCATGGTGCTACAAGCTACAGAGTCTTTCTTGTCATGATGAGGACAGTGATGGCCTCCCTATTGACCTAGCAGACCAGATCTATGTCCCATTTCTGCACCCTAAGTCCTGAGCCTCATCCTCTAGTCTTCCAAGTAATTCTAGGAGCTTCTCCATGGCCTTTCAGTCAGTTTAAGTGTTGCTGGCTTAAAATCCCATCAACAGATAAATGGATAAAATAATGTGGGATTTTTTTTTTTTTGAGACAGGGCCTCACTATGTAGCCCAGGCTAGCCTCCAACTCACAGCAATCCTCCTGTCTCAGCTTCCTGAGTAATAGAATTACAGGCGTGGGCCACCCCACACATCCATAATGTGGGATTTATGTACAGCGGAGTACTACTCTGCTACAAAGAAGAATAAACATGAGTCATTTTTTAGGAACATGGATACACCTTAAGAACATAATATTAGGGGCCAGGGAGATAGCTTAGTGGAGTAAGTGCTTGCCTGGCAAGCACAAGGTCCTGAGTTTGACCCCTGGTACCACCAAAAAAAACCCATAATATTAAGTGAAATAAATGAAACATATAAGTTTAAATGTCACATGAGTTCTCTTACATAAGAAATTCAAAGTAGAAATGTATTAAAGAACAAATAAAAGATAAGTAATAGGAAACAAGAGGTAGATCTTTCAAAAATGGGAAAGGGATCAAAAGATAGAAGGGCAGATGTAAAAAGAATTAAGACACTGTCTTTTTTGAGACAGGGTCTCACTGTGCAGTTCAGGCTGGCCTTAAGCTCACTTTGTAGCTCAGGCTGGTCTCGAACTCACAACAATCCTCCTGCCTCAGCCTCCCTAGTGCTGGGATTACAGGCATGCACCACCACGCCCGGCTCAGAATTAAGACACTTTGTGCACATGGACTAACTTCCCATGAAGAATGTGGTCATTAGGTACTGTGTATTAATAAGAACAAAAGCACAAAGGAATGTGTTTAAGTTTTACTTCTAAGCGTGCAAAGTCACTTCCCTGTGTGCCCGGGACTTCCCTGGCATGCTTGTGTATAGTACCACTCCAGGATGACTCCAGTCCCACTTGCTGTTCCCTGCAGGTTCACTTTCTCTTGCTCATCTTCTACTCACCTTGCCACTTGGCCTTGCTGCACCCCTATTTAAACCTGACTTCTGCTTACTGGTCTCTCCTAAAGGCTGCTTCAACTTCGCTGCCCTCTGGCTCAGCCACTTGCACTCACCCTGAGATCTCAGCAGTAGTCTTAGTGCTGGAAGGCAGGTGATTCTCCGACTCACCAGGAGAGGACAGAGAGAGATCAGAGGGTACCAGAGACTCTGCCTTTTCTTCTTCCTAATCATTCTTTTCTTTTAAAGCAGTTTCCCTAAGTAGTCCAGGCTGGTTTTAAACTCACTACATAGTTTAGGTTGGCCTCGAACTAAAGCCATTCATAACTCAGCCTTCCAAATACTGAAGTTACAGGTGTGAACCACCACACCCAACTGACTCTTGTTATTTTTATATTGTATTTAATAATGAAGTTTTATTGATTGAGTTCCTGCATTGTGCTGGTTTCTTAGAGGCATGACCTCACAATAGTGCTTTGAGGTAGGAACTGTTATAATCCCTATTTTCAGATGAGCAGACAAAGGTTGAAAGAAGCTCAAAAGGATCAAATGAGACAATACCTGACACTTCCTCAAAATAATTAGAGAAAAGAGAATACATGAATATAGCTTGCCAGGAGCTGATAATTACTCCAGCTGAATAATAAGAATATGGAGGTTCATTATGGTATGGATACCTGGTATGTATTTGAAATTTTCCATAATTAAAAATTATAAGTTTTAAACTTAATCAAATTCATGTAAATAAAAAGTGGGAAAGTTAAGCTTTGATTTGAGGCCTTCCTAACTTCAAGGCCTGCTCTCTTAACTCTACATCAGATTCCCAGTAAGGTGCCTAAAAATACCTAAGCAGAGAAGATAAACAATGTTCAGAGAACTCAGAGGTGAATCAGAAGCCTCTTGACTAATTTCTGCTCGTTTTCCAGTCCCATTATGGGAAGGGTCAACATAGTACAGCCAGCCGTACACCTTTTATCTGGAGCTTGAAGTAACCCGTGAGAGAGAAGTTGGCAGCCAAAGTTTTCTAAGAACACCCAGGCAACAGCAGCTCTCTTTGCCTTGTCACCTGACTCACCAGGCTGAGTCAGAGCCACACCTCTCCCTCCCCTACAAGCCAGATCTGATTAGCCCTTTCCTGGCTGGGCTGAACCAGTCAGCCAGCCCATCCCTACTGTCCCAGCATCCTCTTTGGTAGCTTCTTACAGTCTCTCTCACCTGGGGCTCCCACCTTTGTTCTGCTTTTGTCATGCAGAGCAGTGACCTCATACCTGGAACTTCTGTGAAGGGAGCTAAAAGCCAGGCAGTTGGGCATGATAGTGTAAACCTGTGACCCTACACTCTGCAACTGAGGTAGAAGGATCACCACAAGTTCAAGGCTCATCTGGGTTACATAGTGACTTCAAGGCCATCCTGAACTACATAGTTAGACTCAGCCTCAAAAAACAAACAAACAAAGCTACCACCAAGTCCTTAGAGACACAGCATACAAAAATCTGGAATCTGTCCCTGGATGGAAAGTATGAGCTGGGCATCACCATCTCCTACTATTGGTCAAAGTCTTCCTTCTCCATGTGTCTCATGGGTTTGCTTTAGAAAAAAAAAATCCAAACAAACAGAAATAAATGTGTAGGCATCCCCTCTTTTTTTTTTTTTTTTTTTTTTTTTTTTTTTTTTTTTTTTTTTTTTTTTTTTGAGGCAGGGTCTCACTATGCAGTTCAGGCTGGCCCTAAGCTCACTTTGTAGCTCAGGCTGGGCTCGAACTCACAACAATCCTCCTGCCTCAGCCTCCCGAGTGCTGGGATTACAGGCATGCGCCACCATGCCCGGCTCATCCCCTCTTTATAAAGCAGGATTTTACTTCTTGGCCCAATTCCAAAGGAGACCACGTTGGGCAATGTGGTGACAAACTGTGGGTCTGAGCTTTTGTGAAGAACCTCTCTCAGGTCTGTTCATCCCACCTTCTCAGTCTGGACATGAAGCTATATAGTCACTGCTGATGGTATATTTTCTGCATGTCAGAGAGGACTGAGTCAGGCAGGGTGACTACAGGACACAGACACTGTACTCATCACCTTCCTGACAGCACTTCTTCCCCATGCCTCCAGGCCACCCTGGCCTGAATTCTGGCCCTGCACTTAGGCTTCTGTGACCTTGGGCAGGTAACAGTGTTTATCCTCTATAAAATAGGAATATAACTGTGCTGGGTTGTTGTGAGAGTCAAAGTACTCCCGTGAAGCACTGCCTGGGTGCACAGTAAAACACCAGCGTCCGTCCCTTGCCTTGGGATCCCACTTGCTCAGAGCCCCACCTTACTCTTATCTCTTGATTTGGGGCCGTTGCACTTTCCTTCCCACCGATTCCTACACACTCAGCTTCTGGCTATCTGCAGACCTTGCCCAGATCACACCACTTACTGACCCCACGATTCTTCACACTTTCTTTCTTTTTTTTTTTTTTCCGGAACCAGGGATTGAACTCAGGCCCTTGTGCTTGCCAGGCAAGTGCTTATTCTACTGAGCTAACTCCCTGGCCCCTCTTCACACTTTCTATCTGAGCCTGTGCCCTGGACTGCTGCCACACAACGCCCCCCCCCACGCCCCATTGCTTCTGCCTATTCTCACTAACTCATTACCTTCTTTTCCCTATTTTATTTTTTTTCTTTTTCTGTATTTAGGACAGGGTCTTCTGGGTCTCACTACATAGATTGGCCTCATAATGATTCTCCTGTTTTTGGCCTCCCAAGCACTGGGATTATAGGCACAGATCACCACACCCAGTCTCACTCAGCAGGCCCCAACGGCAAGGGGATCAAACCCCACCCACTGCCCTCTGCCTAAGTAGGTACTTAGTGCACTGAGGCATCCGGCCGGCCCATCTTTTTCCTATTTTTAGCTCCAGAATTAAGGGTAGTGTTACGGGTAGGCACATTCACCATTTACACCTTTGCCTAGGGGCCCCCTACTTTGAGTCTTTTGCACCCAAATAAAGATGTGTTAAGTCCTCCAGTTTTTTCAGTCCCCCTAAAAGTGCAAAAGCCACAACTTAGCACCATGGCTTGACTAGGTATAGAAGAAAGGAAACGGTGTTGCTCAATGTGCTCAAGTCTAAGAGCTTGTTACCTAAGTGTACTAATTAGGACTTTGTCAACTGTGTCATAGCTTTAACTCTTTCCAGCTAAACTCTAGAACATAGTGAAGCCTCCTACATTTTGCATATCATAGCTGACTTTGTAAGACCTAACTTTAGTATATCATCTATTCATCCCTAATTTAACACCTTGTTTTTTTGTTTTTTTTTTTAGGAAATAAGTTGCAGGAGAAAAAGAGACAACTGATAGAATAAAAGAGACTCAAATGACATATCAACCAGTGAAATGTGTAGACCTTGTCTGAATTCTCAGTAAAACAGACCATTAAAAGACAATTTTGGGGTTTTTTTGTCTTTAGACAGGATCTCACTAGGCTGGCCTCAAACTCCAGCTCCTCCTACCTTCTCAAGTGCTGAAACTACGAACATGCACCACCCTGCTAGGCAAACAAACAACCCCCCAAAACTTTATGAGACAATTGGAAATTTGAACAATAAATATTTGAACGATAAAAATTCTTGTTAAAGAATTACCAAGGTTTCTTTCTAGGTGTGATAATAGTGTTAGAATTTTATTGTTTGAAAGTATGACTTTTGAGATTTGCTTCAAAATAAAATGAAGGTGGGTATATTTAATTTTTTAAATCTTTTATTTATTTGGTGCAGAATCTCGCTACACAGCTCTGAGGTACCAGGGATCAAACCCAGGGCCTTGCACTTGCCAGGGATGGCAGGCACTTAGACTGCAAAGCTATCTCCTTAGCCCTGAAGATGGGTACATTAATGGGTAAAATAAGATTGGCCATATAGGCCAGGGAGATGGCTCAGTGGAATAAGCGCTTCTCTGGCATGCACAAGGGCCTGAGTTCAACCCCCAGTTCTGCCAAAAAAATTAAAAAAGAAAAAAAAAAAAAAAAGATTGGCCATGAGTTGAAAACTTGATTGGTTGAAACCTGGTGATTGGTACATCTGTAAGGTCTACCATTGTGAATTATGTGAAATTATTCAAAATAAAAATTAGAAGAAAGTTGTTTTGAATCTTGCCTCTATTATCCAAGAGATTACATGTTTTGGGCCCTGTACCATCTGTCAATCTTGTTAAGACAATTTCCCTATCTATATTTAAATAGTTAATAAGCATGTAAACCAGGTCAAGACTGAGAGCAGATCTCTGTGGCCACACCCCACTATAAATGGCTCGTCAGTTAACTATAACTCCCATCTAATTCAATATCCAGTTTTTGTTGATAAAGATACCATCCAACTTGCCTAGAAACTTACAAAGGTTGGGGTGGGTCAGATATCTCATTAGACTAAAGTGCCTGCTTAGGCAAGTGCAGGGACTGGGGTTCAATCCCCAGCATGCTTTGCCAGCCCTACCCCCCAGGGCATGCTGAGACAGCAATTGAGTCTGGGCGTGGTGGCAGTGACTGTAATCTCAGAACTTGAGAGGCTGAAAACAGGAGGATCACTATGAGTCGGATCTACATAATGAGACTCTGTAGAACCTATACTAAATACATTAAAAAAAAAAAAAACTTACAAAAGGTGAAGAGCAAAATTTCAAGCATTGACCTGATCTGCTACTTGTACAATCTTCCTTCCTTCCTTCCTTTTTCCTTCCTTCTTTCTTTTTCTCTTCCTTTCTTTTCATTCTTTCTCCCTCCCTCTCTTCTTTCCTTCCTTCCTTTCCTTCATATCTTCCTTTTTCCTGTGCTGATAATTAAACCCAGGGCCTCCACATTGACACACTGAGGCTTTTTTTTTTCTTTTTTCAGAGATAGGGTCTCACTAAGAAACTAAATTGGGGTAGCCACTGCTCTCTGGACTTAGCAATGCCCCCCAAAGATGACAAGGATAAGAAAGATGTGGAAAACCAGCCAAGAAAGACGAAGACCCAATGAAAAAGTCTGAGGGCAAGGCCAAGAAGAAGTGGTCCAAAGGCAAGGTTTGGGACAAGCTCAACAACCTGGTTCTGTTTAATAAAGCTACTTATGACGAACTCTGTAAGGAAGTTCCCAACTATAAATTTATAACACCTGCTGTGGTCTCTGAGCAACTGAAGATCTGTGGGTCACTGGCCAGCGCAGCCATTCAGGAGATCCTTAGTAAAGGGCTTATCAAGCCGGGCATGGTGGCGCATGCCTGTAATCCCAGCACTTGGGAGGCTGAGGCAGGAGGATTGCTGTGAGTTCGAGACGAGCCTGAGCTACAAAGTGAGCTTAAGTCCAGTCTGCACAGTGAGACCCTGTCTCAAAAAGATAAAAATAAATAAATAAATAAAGGGCTTATCAAGCTGGCCTCAAAGCACAGAGCTTGAGTTATTTATACCAGAAATACCAAGGGTGGAGATGCCCCTGCCACTGAAGAAGATGCATGATGAATAGGTTCAACCAGGTGTACCTTTGGAAAAAATAAAGTTTTATTATTAAATTAAAAAAAAGAAACTAAACTGCCTAGGCTGGCCTTGATGTTAACTCAGCCTCTCAGTATGTGCAGATGACAGGTGTGTAATTTCTAATATATATATATATATATATATATATATATATATATATATATTTGTGTGTGTGTGTGTGTGTGTGTGTGTGTGTGTGTATGTTTCTGGCTCAGCCCACCCTGGGGGCAGGCCTGGCATGGCAGGTGGTACAGAGGATTGAACCACAGTCCCTGTGATTGCCTAAGCTTGCCTAAGCAAGTGTTTTAGGCGGCTGAGCTTTCTGGCCAGCCCCCTATAATTTTTATTTTATTTTAAAATTAATTTATTTTGTTTTATTTTATTAATTATTTTTAGTAATTAGCTCCTGCAGAGCTAACTCAGGGGCTCGTATGCGCCAAGAAAGGTCTCTGCCACTAAGCTACACTCCTAGCCACTTATCTTCTTTTCACTTAGAATCTCACAGAATTTCCCAGGTTGACTGCAGATTTGCAATACCAGCAGCTGGGAATCTGAGGCAAGAAGATTAGGAGTTTAAGGTCAGTCCATATATGTTCTAAGTAAATCATTGTTGGTGCCAAGTATATCCAATTTTCTTTTCTAGAGCGCCCCAAGGTTTTTGTTTGTTTGTTCTTGCTATACTGGGCATTGAATCCAGAACCCTTGCACTGAGATATATCTTCAGCTTTTTGTTTTTAATCCCCCTGCCTCAGCTTCTCAGTATACTAAGTTTATAGGTTTGGGCCACTACACCCAGTTAAATAACTCATTTTGACATTTATAGCATCAACTCTAGATATAGTTTGTTCCTTATTTTAACATCCAACCCACTGTGCTTACTTAGGCAGCACATATACTAAGGTCTAGCCCATAAGAGTACCACATCCCATTGGCCATACACAACTCAGGCCAGAAAAAATAGTTTAATTTTTAATTGTAAATTTTGCAGTGCATAATAATTGCATTTATTATTTATGGGGAGCTGGTACTTGTACATAACACATCTTGGGCATAATGAGGCATGCCTATAACTCCAGCATTCAAAAAACTGAGGCAGGAGAATCACCATGAGTTCGAGGCCCACCTGGGCTACATAGAGAGTTCCAGGCAAACCTGGACCATATCCTGAGATTTATCAGTGCAGAGGCTGGGGTTCGATCCCCAGTGTGCCATGTCGGCCCCACCCCTGGGATGCGCTGAGATGGCGATTGGGCATGGTGGTGTGGACCTGTGAACACGGTGCTAGGGAGACTGAAAACAGGAGGAGCACTCCAACTCCAGTCTGTATAGTGAGGCCCTGTAGACCCTGATTCCCCTGTATTAAAATGCAAAAAAAAAAAGTCTAAGCCCAGATTTTGATTGAGAAAAACATTTTCTTTTGCTGATAAACTGGAAGAATATAATCCTGTGGATGTTGGAGATCATATGATAATGTGACCAGCCCCAAGAGAAGCAGATCTGAGGGACAAAGAGAAAGGAACCTTCAGATTTCAATATTTGAGCCTCTCTGTTTAGATCTCACTAAAGCCAACAGCCACTCGATTTTCAGCTCTGTGAGCCTAAACATTCTATCTTCTGCTTAAACCACTTTAAGCTAGATTTCAATCACTTGGGAAAGAACTCCTGGCTACCAGTGGTCCTCCTAACAGTCCTGGGATTACAGGTATGTGCCACCACTCCCAGAAAAAAGGTTGTTTTTTTTTTTTTTTTTTTTTTTTCAGTACCAGAAATGGAAGTTAGGACCTTGTGCTTGCCAGGCAAGCGAGAAAAAACATTTTAAATC
Source organism: Ctenomys sociabilis (assembly GCA_004027165.1). Lineage (NCBI taxonomy): Eukaryota > Metazoa > Chordata > Mammalia > Rodentia > Ctenomyidae > Ctenomys > Ctenomys sociabilis. The sequence continues at coordinate 54,166 of PVKA01010153.1, read as the reverse complement.
TTTGTTAATTTTTTTTCAATGCCTTTTTTGGGATGTAATTATGCCATAAAAGTCACACCTCTGCAAATACACAGGTTTAGTGGTGCATCCTTTTAATCCCAGAACACTTGAGGCTGAGGCAGGAGGATCTCCACAAGTTCAAGGCCTGGGCTACCTAATAAGACCCAAGTCAAAACAACAATGAAAAAAAAGTAAATCTACAACAATAAATATGCAATCCAATGAGTTGCTTGTTTGTTTTTTTAAGCTAGTCACAGAATTTTGCAACAGTTACTATCATTTCAGAACATTTTCATTGACTGCAAAAAAACTATCTTCCTTAACATCTATCCCTTCCTCACTCAGTTTCTGGTAATCACTAATCTATTTCTATGCAATTGTCCATTTGGGATATTTCATATAAATGGAATCATATAATAGGTAGCCTTTTTTTTTTTTTTTTTTTTGGTCTTTTTTGAGACAGGGTCTCATCGTGCAGTTCAGGCTGGCCTTGAGCTCACTTTGAAGCTCAGGCTGGTCTCGAACTCACAACAATCCTCCTGCCTCAGCCTCCCGAGTGCTGGGATTACAGGCATGCGCCACCACGCCCGGCTAATAGGTAGCCTTTTGTGACTGGTTTCTTTCATTTGTAATGTTTTCTAGGGTCATCCATATTGTAGCATGAATTAGTACTCATTCTTTTTTCTGAAAGAATAATAATTCATATATATGAATATATATATATATATATATATATATATATATATATATATATAATAGTGTTTGTCCAGTCCACGTTAATGTACATTTGATTATTTCCATTTTGGGATTATGATAAATAATGCTGCTGTGAACATTAAGCTTTTGTGAACACCTATGTTTCAGTTACCTGGGGTGCATCTTTGCCAGTTACCAAGTTATCTGGCAAAGTAACTTCATGCTTAACTTTTTTCTTTTTTTGTAGTATCAGGGATTGAACTCAGGACCTTGTGCTTGCCAGGCAAGCACTTATTCTACTGAGCTATCTCCCCGGCCCTCATGCTTAACTTTTTGCCAAGCTGTCAAACTATTTTCCAAGGTACCTGCACCATGTTCAGCTCCAACCAGCAATCTATAAGCATTTCAGTTGTTCATCTTCAAAAATGTTTGTTACTATTGTTTCTACTTTTTGTTTTTTTTTCCAGAATCGGGGAACTCAGGCCCTTGCACTTGCCAGAGAAGCGCTTCTTCCATTGAGCCATCTCCCCGGCCCCTGTTTTTATTTTCATCATGCCTGTGAAGGTGAAGGTATCTCACGTGGTTTTCATTTGCATTTCCTTGACAGTTAATGATGCTGATCATCTCTTCCTATGTTTATTTGCCAGCTGTATGTTTTGGAGGAATGTATATTTGAATCCATTGCTCAATTTTGAATTGAATTTGATTTTTTTAAATTTTATTTTATTTTATTTACTTATTTATTGAACACAGGATCTCACTACTATGAGCTGTTTAGGCTCATAGCAATCCTCCTGTCTCAGCCCCCCCCTGGGCTGGGATTGCAGGCATGTGCCGCCATGGCTTGTTTCAAGTCTGGCTCAGCATGTGGTTTGAGGGATTGAACCCAGGTCCTTGTGCTTGCCAGACACTTAGACCACTGAGCCATCTCCCCAGCCAATTTTTTATGTGTAAGAATTATTTATATATTTTGAACAAAATTTCCTTATCAGATGAATGATTTGCAAAAAATTTTTTTCATTCTATGGATTGACTTTTCACTGTTTGTTTTGTTTTGTTTTTTTGCTGGGAAGTTCACCTCTCCCTCCCTTCCTCCCTCCCTCCTCCCACTTTCTCTTCGGCATGGGAAATTGAACTCAGGACCTTGCACTTGCCATGCAGGCACTGTTCGCCAGCCCTTTTTTAAAGTTTGAGAGTGTCTCACCAAAGCAAAATATTGCCAGCCAGGGCTCCAATTTGTGGTCTTCCTGCCTCAACCTCTCCAGGACTTTTCGCTTTCTTGATGCCATTCACAGAATCACATACATTTTCAATTTTGACAGTCCAATTTATCCTTATTTATTTATTCTATTTATTTTGGCCACTTGCTTAATGCCATTGCTTAATACAAGGTAAAGAAGGTTTACTCCTATGATTTCGTATAAGAGTTTTATGATTTTAGGCCTGGCCTGGTAGAATCTGTAACCCTAGCTCTTAGAAGGCTGAGGCAGGAAGACTGCTCAAAGTTGAAGGACACCCTCAGCTACATAGTGAGTTGAAGGTCAGCCAAAACTCATAACAAGACCCTGTTTAAGGAAGAAAGAGTTTTATGGCTTTACTTCCTGTATTTAAGTTTTTTTTTTTTTTTTTTTTTGTCTTTTTGAGACAGGGTCTCGCTATGCAGTTCAGGCTGGCTTTAAGCTCACTTTGTAGCTCAGGCTGGTCTCGAACTCACAACAATCCTCCTGACTCAGCCTCCCGAGTGCTGGGATTACAGGCATGTGCCACCACGCCCGGCTCTGTATTTAAGTTTATGAGCCATTTTTAATTAGTTTCTTAAAAATATGTTGTAAATAAAGGTCCAACTTCACTTTTGCATGTAGATACACAGTTGTACCAGCATCATTTGTTGAAAACTGTTTTTTTTGTACTGCTGGGGATAAAACCCAGAGCCTTCGTACTGAGATGCATTTAAAATTTTGAGAAAGGATCTCACTAAATTGCTAAATTGCCCAGGCTGAATTAGAACTTATGATTTATCTGCCTCAGCCTCTCGGAGTTCTGGGATTACAAGTGTGACCACTACACCTGGGTTTTCCTTTTCTTCATTGATATATTCTTTTTCTATTCTTTCCTTCTTCCCCCCCTCCCTTCTTCCTTCCCTTCTTTTTTCCTTTTTAAATGTATTTTCTACAGTGTCTCACTGTGAGTCTTAGTGATCCTCCTGCTTTTAGCTTTCTCAGTGCTGGAATTACAGGCGTGCACCACCATGCCCAGTCTCAGTGGCCTGTTCATTACACCCTGAGGAGCAGGTACCACATGCGGTCTGGTTCACACTAATGTAAGCAAGTGCTTAGTCTGCTGAGCTATCTCGCCAGCCCTTTCCTTTCTTTCCCATAGTGAATTGAACCCAGGACCTTGCACACAATAGGTAGGTGATCTACCACTAAGCTGTAGCCCCAAACCAAAACCTTATTTCTGTAAACATGCTTTGTCTAGAGTGGTGTTAATGGGAGCTCACATTCTCTGAGCACAGCCTAGCTGCTATTGCCAGCAGTATCGCATGCTAGGAAGGGGGTGTTTCTTGTGTAGATAATTAAAGCCCGATCTAGAGTATGACGGCTATGGATACAAAGCCCACAGGTTGGTGTACATCAATCATTTGGGGAAATTGTTTTAAATGGAGACCCTCCAGTCCCACCCCAACCTACTACCTGAGAATTTTCCCGAAACATCCTGCCTCTTTCACATGTAAATCATAAAACATTAGAGACAGATGAGCTCATGAAGATCATGCGATTCATCTCCTCAGTTTTAAATCAGTAATATTGCCAGAAGATGGTTGGTCTGAGCTCTCATTCCCTACCCTCTAAGACCAGCCGAGTACTTTGCTTAGATGTCTACATTCAGAAGCAGCTGTGCATAATAAGGAAGATGGAGAAGAAAATTACATCACATTTGGTGAAGCAAAATTTAAGTCAATTCCCCCATCTGACTAGCCAGACCCTTCTCCTCCCAGAAGTTTTCTCCTTGCTACCATCCTACTACTGTCCCTTTCTCTTCCCTAACTAACTTTAGAGATTCTCTCTTCTTCCAGACCATCCAGCTATGGTCCCAAGTTTGTATATTGTGCCCAGCAAAATCCAAAGCATAATAGTTACCTACAAACAAGGAAGCACACTCCTGAAATCTCAGATACACAGGAGGCTGAGACAGGAGAACCTTGAGTGTGAAGTCAGCCTGGGCAATGTACAGAGACCCTATCTGAAAACAACAAAATAAAAAGAACTGGGTTTAGCTAGTTAAAAGAGCATATCCCAGCCAGTGTGAAGCCCTGGGTTTGATCTTCTGTACTGCACAGATAAATGAATATTTAAAAAGCAACCAATTCTTTTCCCCAAGCATGCTCCTTTGGATAGTGAAGTATCTCTCTCACCTTTCCCCATTGTAATAAAGTCATATTAATAAATAATAAATATTTCCTGATTGGTTATTAAGAACATGATGCTAGACTAAGCGTTTTACAAAATTACTTAATACTGTGTAGCTCAGCAGGGACTCTATTATAGAACTTCAAATGTGAGCTAATTTTTTTTTTCTCTTGGCTGGAAATGAAATCCAGGGCCTTGGGCTGCTAGGCATGAGATCTACAACTGAGCCACATCCCCAGCCCTAAATCACTTTGCAGTCTCTGTACTTCCGTTCTTTTGCGTAACAGCCTTGTGGGCTAGAACAAAATGGTGTCATTATTTCATTTCTGAAAATGGTGAAATTAGGGGACAGTGACTGAGCGATTTTGGCCTTGATCTATGCATGGCCTAGGATGGCTTATCTTGGGCAGGATGTGTGCAGTTGGGACTGAAACCTCATTGAGAAGCCACAGTGGAAAGTGTAACCAGTAAGGGACACTGAGTGACTCTGGACACTGTGACATGGGGCCAGGCAGCCAGGACTGAGGCACAGAGGCTGATAAGAAGCCTGGGAAGTGGAGTGGGAGCGGATAGGGAGCTGTGCTCTCCCACAGTGATGGGAAATGATGCCAGCTTCAGCAAGGGAGAGTCCTGTTTAGCAAGAGACTTCTGTCCCCATGTGGGAAAGTGTGACTCACTGGGGTGCCACCACTCACCAACAGTCTCTCTGAATCTTCCAAGTTCCCTCAGCCCAACCCTGCATTTACCCAGGGTCACTTGAATCTGGGCTGGGCTTCTGAAGTATGACTTCGCACAGACTAAAGAATGTGCTGGCAGGCACTTCTTCTGGACTATTATGAATTAGATTTTCCAGAATGAATGAATAATGCTGCATCTGAGTTCTCCCTCAAGAGTCCAGTTGAGTGTGAGTTTACTCAACAAATATTTATTGAGTGCTATCTACATGGCAGGCAATGAGGAAACCCTCATGACATGGTCAGGTAAGATCCCTGTTCTCAAAGCATGCACATACCAGTGAGGGGTGACACAAAACAGAGAAGTGAACAAAGCCACAGAAACTTTTAACTTGCAATAGTGCCCACCCAGGGTTATAGAATTCTGACTATATGTCAGGTTGTGACACCCTCTCATCTCGTCTGCACAGGCAGATTCAAGAAGCTATAGTTGCCAAGTGTGTGATGACACATGCCTGGAATCCCAGCACTCAGGAAGGTGAGGCAGGAGTGTGGGGTAGGAGAACCACTGCAAGTTCAAAGCCAGCCTGGACAACATAGAGAGACTTTATCTCAAAAAAAAAAAGCAAAAAGATGAAAGAAGGAAGGGGAAAGGGAGATGGAGAAGGAAAAGGAAAAAAGAAGGAGGAAGAGAAGGAAAAGGAAGAGGAGAAGAGGTGTGGTGTCTTTACAAAGCTGAGGCAGGAGGATCACAAGTTCAAATCCAACTTAGTAAGACATTATCTCAAAATAAAACACAGATGGATTGGGGATATAACTCAGTGTGAGGACTTTGTGTTGAATACTCAGTGCTAGTAGGAGAAAATTGCTAGCAAAGACTAGGAGTTGGAGAGGGAAAAACTCTACACTGAAGAAAGTGACATCCAGGGCTAGATGCAGTATATTCAGTGTGGAAGTTCATCAAAATTCTAAAAACATTGCAATGTATTAATTTATCGAATCTGTCTTGTTAAGGTGTCTTGAAACTGTCTGATTGATATTTGTACTTCAATAAAATAAAAAATAAATTAAAAAAAAATCTAAAAACAGAGCCATCATTTGATCCAGCCCTACCATTCTTCAATATATCCCTGAAAGAATTAAAGTCAGTATACAAGGGCTGGCCAAATAGCTCAGTGGATTACAGTGCCTGCAAGCAGGCCCAGGGACTGGGGATTCAATTCCCGGGCCTGCTGAGCCAGCCCTGCACCCTGGGGCACACTGAGAAACATTGAGACTAGGCATAGTGGCATGTGCCTGTAATCCCAGCTCTTCGGAGGCTGTAAACAGGCAGATCACTACAAGTCTGATCTAGTAGTGAGACCCTCAACACCCTCTAGCCCCTTCCCTAAAATATAAATAGATAAATAAGGTCAGTATACAAAGCAGACACTTGCATATGTGTGTTCACAACAGCACAATTTACAATAGATGAATATATAAAGAAAATATGGTACCTATGTTATAAACAATGGGATAATATTTATCCATGAGGAACAACATATTGTTGTTTGCGGAAAAAGTGGATGGAACTAGGGGCCATCATGTTGAGAAAAATAAGCCAGACATAAAAAGTTACATATCACATTTTCTGTCATATGAAGAATCTAGGGGATTTTTTTTTTTAAACAAATGAGGGAGTATATAAAAGCAGAAGGAAGACTATTAGAGAAGCGGAAGAGGGGGCTGGGGAGATGGCTCAGTGGAATAAGCACTTCCCTGGCAAGCGCAAGGGCCTGAGTTCAATCCCCGGTTCAGGAAAAAAAAAAAAATAATTAATTAAGAGAAGCGGAAGGGAATCAAGGGAGAGGGAAGAGAAGAGGAAGGAAGTAGTGATGGGGGACAGAGCAAAGTCTGTTACATGCATGTAAAAATATTTTAAAAGGAAACTCACTAGTCTGCAAATACTAAAAAACAAACAGGAAGAAATAAGGAGGAAGAGAAAAAGAAAAGGTAGAAGGGGAGAGAGAGGAGGAGGAGGAGGAAGAAGCTATTCAATCTCGGGGGATTTGGCATCAGCTTATTGCCTGTACTCTGGCCTGGTCCTCCAGAGGCTCCATGTCAGTGACTGTGCCAAGTCCCCGCATCCCTGGCTGTTGCAAGTCTCGCCCAGACCTCACTCTTGTTTCCCAAGGCCCTGGCTGCTTGATCACAGCATTCATTCTTCCACTTGACCTCCCCTTGGGAGCCCAGCGTCATGTCGAAGGCTGAGATTCAGAAACAAGTAAGACATGGTCCCTGCTCCCCAGCTCACAGCCTAGGAGGACACACAGAACCCAAGCCTAACTCTTGTGGAGAGAGGGTAGCCATGGAGCATTTCTTTGCAATGAGCTACATCCTTAACCCTTTATTAATTTTCATTTCTTAATTTTTGAGATAGAATTTACTAAGTCATTAAATTGTCCGGGATGGGTCCAGGATTTGCAATCCTCCTACCTCAGTCTCTCAGAGCGCTGGGATGACAGGAGTGTGCCACCAAGGTTGGCTTGCTGTTTCTTTACAAAAATGACAATTAGTGAAACTTTGGAAACTACAGAAAATAAAAGGTATTTATAGCCACCAATGAAGCCACCAGTGATAATAATTTGGTGGTGTCTCGCCCAGACCTGGTGTGTACATACCTTACAATCTCATTCCTATTTGAGCATGCTTTTGAAATGCAAAGATTTGCCTTGAGAGTGAAGGCAGAGAAGAGAAAATGTTTGGTACAGGCAATCACCCTTCAGTTGCCTTTAAAAGTCAGATGTAGGGGCTGGGGAGATGGCTCAGTAGAATAAGCGCTTGCCTGGCAAGAGCAATGTCCTGAGTTCATTCCCTGGTTCTGGCAAAAAAAAAAAAAAAAAAAAAAGTCAGATGTAACAGATGAAGACACAAACGTATATATTCATTTCAGTAACTGAACTCTAACTGGTACTAGCCAGTACATGCAGACAGTAGTTGCTCAACATATATTTATTAACTAAAAGGAAAACAAAAGAGAAAGAAGAAGAATGAAGATGTAATGCAGCTGGGTGTGGCGGAACAGGCCTCTGTCACCTCAGCAGCTGGGAAGGCTGACTCAGGAGGATCACACAAGCACTTGAGTTCCAGACTTTGTCTCCTAAGAAAGAAAGAAAAAGATGAATCTTGCCTCCCTACCCCCTTTCTCTTTTGGAGTGGTGCTGGGGATGGAAGCCAGGGCCTCACACACGCTAAACATGCGCTCTTGAATATTAAAGCCCGAGAGTGCAACTCCTTCTTCGAGGCTCAGCGGGTGTGGGGTTGAATAGAGAGGCTCCTGGGAAGAGGCCACACTACGTGGAGGATGCCTCGGAGTTGTTTGACTTTAGCAGTAAGAACTGCAGAGACAGAAGTGTGTATTAGGGGAGAGAAGGCATTCGAGGAAAGGCGGGGTCTTGTGAATGGTGAGATACGAACACGGGCAGCTCCGTCTGCAGGAGGTGGCTCGAGCCCCAGTGACCGCGGCAGCAGGTCGGGCAGTCTCTGCTCACTCCTTGACCCACAGCTCTTTTCGGTGCCCACAGCTCTTTTCCGTGCTCTGTGGGGGAAGTTGGCGCTGAGACATGGAGAAGTTCCTGATGCAATCGGCATTTGGGAGAGTGAGGGAAGAAAAGAGATGTGATCTCTTCCCCTCCTGCTTCTATAGGTGATTGGGAGTGGCTTCTCCCCAGAAAAACAAAGAGAGGTTTGGGGGCTTCTCACCCGGGCCGGGCGGGGCTGGGGGGACAGGACAGAGATTCAGAGTGCGCACAACACTGGCCCACCCTGAAGGAGCTGACGTCCTGGCCCAGATGCACAGTAACCTGAACGAGAGTGGGGGAGCGGCTGCGGGGGGGCGTGCGGACCCCCTTCCAGGTGAAACTCTCCGGCCGCACACACCCCACCCCACCCCAGCCAACTCCACCCCTGTGCCCAGACTCCAGCGTGCGCACATCCTCCCACCCACTAGTGCGCAACCCGTGGCCCCTTCTCGATGTCCCTGTGGGGCCCCTGAGCTCTTTTTCTTCCAGTCACTGCGCAGACCAGCTTCTGACACCCCGCTCCCCCACTCTGTTCACCTGCAGCTGGGGCAGAGGTGACATTGTGGTGGGCTTGAAGTGGCCTCTGGCCCGTGGGTGGGAGAGAGACCGAGACTGAGTTCGGTTTCCGGGCTAGAACTCACAGCGCCCTGACCCACCAAGGGTGCTGAAGACCTGACACAGGGCCTCATAAGCGCTCTACCCCAGACCCAACCACAGGTCCCTAACTTAAAAAAAAAAAGCAAGCTACAAACTTTATTGAACAAAAGTTTTTCAGCAAAGTCAAACAGCCCTTTATATTGAAAAACAAATTAACCAGAAGGCTTTTTCTCTCACCACCTTTCAGTCACTTACTCCAGCTCTGCTGCTTTTGGGAATGCAGCTCAGGTAAGGCTACTGTACATTTTTCAAGTGTTCCCAAGGACGTTAAACTGGAAAACAATTTCACTGATGACCCCCAGACATACTCTCTATTCAGAGTTCTCTCAAAGAGGTTATTTAAAAAGAATAACATGCCGTTCAAGCTCATGATCACATCCTAAACCCAGCCTGGACTCCTGGACACCAGGTCTCTTCCATTCCTCTCAGACATCTGATGGCCTTGGGTCTTTGTTTGAATTGTTCTCTGGATAACATTACATGCTCGGACTTGTAGTGCTTGCTGACTGACTAGTAGATCTGTTACAGGTCTCCTCCTGTCAGAACAATACTCATCTCTGGCTTCCCTTGTTTCTTTTTGGTTCTAGTGATCAAAACCAAGGCTCGCACATGCTAGGCAGGCATTCTACCACTACACTGCAGCCCTCATACCCTCTCCTTTAGTGCTCCTTACCAAGAGGCTAACTTCTGTTGCCTCTGAAGTTCTGAGAAGATAGGTCTAAAGGTCAAATTCCTGTCTTTTCCATTCTCAGCTACAATGACACATTCAACAAACATCATGAAAGAGGGCTAGGGTGTACCTCAGTGATACAGCACTGGCCTAGCATGTGCAAGGCCCTGGATTTTATCTCCAGTACCATAGTGGGACTTCCTTAGCCCATTTTATTTTATTTTTTTTTTTACATGTTAGCTAATCTTTAATAAGATTTACATATTGTATTGTTGTAGTCAGGGTTTGCAAGGGAATAGATTTAGTACAGGAAATAAAAAATATGGAACGCTTCACGAATTTGCGTGTCATCCTTGCGCAGGGGCCATGCTAATCTTCTCTGTATCGTTCCAATTTTAGTATATGTGCTGCCGAAGCGAGCACCCCATTTTATTTTTTGATACTGAATCTCACTAAGTCGCTCAGATAAGCAGGCTGGGCTCAAACTTGTGATCGTCTTGCCTCAACTTCCTGGGATTACAGGCAGGTGCCACCACACCAGACTAGAGCTTTACAATAAAACACTAGTAAAAGATTGCAAATGTATGCATCCAGAGAGGAGACAAACAGTTAACCTATTTGTGTAAGTGATGTTTTGTCAGCCTCACTGAGGTGTATTTTCATAAAATATAAAATTCACCAACTTCAATGGTATATATAATTCAGCGAGTTCTGACAAATGTCTATAGGCAGGCCACCACCACCACAATCACCCCCATTGCCTGATGACCTCTAGGTAGTCAGTCATTCCCCTTGGAATCCCTTGGCAACAACTTGTTTGTTCTTTGTCTGTAGTTCTGCCTTTTCTGGAATTTTGAAAATTCACAAGACCACACACATATAATCTTCTGTGTCTCATTTCTTTTACTTCATATGCTTCTAACATTTGTCCATGTTGTGCTTCTGTTAGTAATCTGTTCCTTTTCATTGATAAATAGAATTCCATTGAATGGATATACCTTAAGTTATTTATCCACTCACCAACTCACAAACACATTACATTCTTTCTGGGGTTTTTTGTTTTTTTAAGAGAAAGAGTCTTATGATATACAGTACACCTTGAGTTATGACTGGCCTCACATGTGAACAACTTGAGTTACAACTTAATCTTGAGCTTTAACTTACAGCTAAAATCTTGAGTTATGACCACAACACTGACTGCTTGTGTGGTTGTAAATAAAGACTCAAGATGACAGAGAAGCGTATGTACATGTATGTGTCAGCTAGAGCCTAGTGCTTGAGTTTGTGATCATGATTTCAGTCAAAGTTTCACATAATCACTGCAATTGCTACTATCAGAATGGCCCCAGAACAGTTAGAAAAGAAGCTCAAGAAGGAAGAGAAAGGAAAGAAAATAATTCATAATTGAAAATAGCAGTGTTAGGGGCCGGGGAGATGGCTCAGTGGAATAAGTGCTTCCCTGGCAAGTGCAAGGGCCTGAGTTCATTACCCAGTTCTGAAAAAAAAAAAAAAAAAAAAAAAAACAGTAGTAAAGAAAAGACAGAAACTGACAATCTTAGCCCAGCTTTTAGTTCTGAAAAGGTTGAGACCTAGTGAGCCAGAGTAGGTCCTCGTGAACTACAGACTCTCCTAAGGAGAGAAAGGGCACCAGAGAGCCAGATTCCTTATGTTATTATGGAAGGGGACTTTCTTTCCTTCCACTTCATCATCCCTTGCTGCAAGTCAGCTTGAATGGTGAGTACATATGAAATTGATTTAAAAAAAAAAATAGTTTTGGGGCCAGGGAGATGGCTCAGTGGAATAAGCACTTCCCTGGCAAGTTCAAGGACCTGAGTTCAATCAATCTCCAGTTCCACAAGAAAAAAAAAAAAACAGTTTTGGCTTATAACCAACTTGAGTTACAACCAGCCCACACAAAAACAATGAATTCATAGGTCAAGGGTCTATATTCTGAGCTGGCCTTGAACTCACTACATAGTACAGGCTTGTCTCATCTTGCAACTGTCCGCTGCCTAGATCTCCCAAACACTGAGCGTATGGGCATGCACCACCATGTCCAGCATATTTCGGATATGATAAAGTTCTCCTAAAATGAGCCTATTGTTATGTTAATACAGCACTGTATACTGAAAAAACTATCCTTGCTCTATTTGAATTGTGTTAGGGCCTTTCTCAAAAGTTTTTTTTGTTGTTTGTTTCTTTGTTTGTTTGTTTTTTATTTTGTTTTGCTTAGTTTTGAGGGGGTGGTAAGACAAGATCTCACTACATAGTCCAGGCAAGCCTCTAATTTATGATCTTCCTGCCTCAGCCTCCCAAGTGAAAAAGTAATTAATCTTATGATGTAAAATTGAGTATTTCTACAGTCTGTTCTGTTCTCTTGTAGAAGTTTGTTAGAATACAAGCAGCCACACTTGTCCACACTTACATGGCCTGGGGCTTCTCTGCGCTGCCCAGGCTTGCCTTGAACCTGCCTCCTAAGGAACAGGGATTACAGGCATGCATCACCCTGTCTGGCAAAGGGAGCTGATTTTTTTTTTTTTAATATTCTCTTTCATGTGTTACTGGTATATAAAAATATACACATATGAGACATCACCTAAGAGTCCCCTGAGATCTCATTGTTCCTTGGCTATTTTTCTCTGTTATGCATCTTGGGTAATTTTGATGGCTTCTGTCTTCATCACTGACTCTTCTGTGCAGCTGTTAAATCCGAGGGTGCACACTGTAGTGGCATCCTCCCAAGGCTCCCACTCTGGGCTAATGTGGCTTGGCCCTCCAGGCCACTTCCTTCTGAGGACCCTGTGTAAGGTGTCAGGAGGCTTCTCTTAGCCTGGCAGTGAGGGATACCCACCCTTCCTGCCTGACTGTCTTCTCTCCAGCCATATCCACTGCTACTTGGCCAGCACCTCTTTCTCAATTGTCAATGGTGTCCCTCTGCCCACATCAGGTCAGGACCTAAAAGGTTAAGGGAACTCCTCTGCAGATTCCCATCTTAAAATCATTCTTTCATATATTTTGTTCAGTTCTAAATTGATTAAGGAAAAAATAAATCCAGGCCTTCTTCATATGGCTAAGGCAGATGTGACATTGATGTGTTATTTTTTTCTATTTTTACTGGTACATTTTAGATATACATAATAAGGAATTTGAACCTGCACATGATAGATCTTGCTGCTGCTCCCCTCTCCCATTTTCCTTCCCTCTCTTTAATTTCTCTTCACCTCCTTATTTACAAAAACTTTGTTTCTATTTTTTTGCCTTCTATCCTCTTTTTTTCCTGTCCTTTCCTCTCCTTGCACCTTGTTCTCCTTCTCCTTTGAACAATTTCTTCCCATTTTCCAACGTCCATTACACATTTTGGTCTTTATTTACTCTTTTGTTTTTATACACCAGAAAAACAATTCAGTTTAAAAAAAAAAAATTCAGCTATTTAATTAGGTTCTTAGTAAGAAATTTAGAACACTAATTTATGAGGATAGATTCCATTTGTCAGAGCAAAAATGGACTGCAGGTAGCCCCAGAGCTGAGGAACAGCTTTGATTTTTGCTGAAATCTATGACTCCACTGCTTTTTGATCCACCCCGCACTGCTTTGAAATTTGTATCTCTCTTTCTCAGTGTCAAAGATCTTGCCCTCCTGATTCTGGGCTTCCACAGCTTCTTCTTCTTGAAGTAAGCATCAGTGAGGGGTTTAGGGATTTTTACTTTGCTGATATCAATTTTTGAGCAGGTGACAATGACAAATTTCTGATGCGTTCTTCGTAAAGGAACACAGTTAAGGCTAGGAGGCCCAGTCACAAGTAGCAATCCCCTGGCCCGCTTCAGGAAGACCACTCTCTGTGACACCCGGGGAGGATGATCAAGATGGTGCCAGGAGTGGTGCTGGCCCAAAGTTGTCTCACATGCTGACTTAAAGGTTTCTTGCCATGGCTCAAGAGCTTTTGGGGTACATCTTCAGTAGGGTAGTATCTAGGAATTTTTCAAAGCTTAACCACCTGGGTACCTCCATTCTTGTCCCCACTGACTGGTTTTGTAATTGTGGCAAGAACTTTCTCCTTCTTTTTCTTCTCAACCTTTGATTTAGCAGCTGTGTACTTTCTCTTGTACAAAGCCTTTCTGGAATACATAACGGATTGGTAGGATCTATCAATTCCTCTAACCAGGACAGGATTTCTGCTGCAATGGGGCTTCCCCTTCTTGGACTTTTTTGTCTTCTTCGCCTTACCTTATTTTGCCAGTACCACTGGCAGAAGCCTTCTTGGCTTTGGTTTTCTTCTCTTTAGTGTCTGGCAGTTTTTTTTGCAATTTTTTCACCTGCCATCTTGCAAGATGGGAAAGAGCCAATGCAGTATCTAAACATATGTGTCCAATGTATTTCACAGGTGCCTTCATGTAGCTGGAAATTTCTCAAGCTTACCCATCTTTTGACTTTCTGACTATAAATCTCTTTGAATTAAATGTGTTTCTTATATACAACATTTTATTGGGCCTTGCTTTTATAAAATCACTGATTGATTGATTCATTCATTCATTCATTTTGTACAGGGTCTCACTATGCAGCTCAGACTCAGTGATCCTCCTGTCTCAGCTTCCACAGTGCTAGGATTACAGGTGTGCACCACAACACCCGGCCACATGGCTTGGAGCTGGCAAGGCATGCAGTACCAGGAAGTGCCCGGGTCCCTGTGTTTGCCAGACAGGTGCCATGCTATCTCCTTAGCCTGGATCTTGCTTCTCACACCCCATCTAGGTGGCTGGCTCAGCACACCCAGGGGCAAGGCCAGAGTGGCATGTGGTGCCAGGGATCAAGTCCAAATCCCTGTGCTTGCCTAAGCAGGTGCTTAGTCCGATAAGCTGCCTTGCTGCCCTCCTTCAAAAAGCCTTAGAGTGCTGGTTTGATGATAACAAATTTCTTCAGGTGTTCTTGGTCATGGAAATACATTATTTCTTCAATTTTGAACAATAGTTTTGTTGGGTACAACAATGTGGCTTAGAGGTTTTCATTCAGGACTTGAAACACTTCACTGCAAGCTCTCCTTGACCTGAGGATTTATGTGAAGAAGTCTTTCCTGACTCTGGCAGACTTTATTTTTGTTTGTTTGTTTGTTTGTTTGTTTGTTTTTTGGCGGAACCGGGGATTGAACTCAGGCCCTCGGGCTTGCCAGGCAAGCGCTTATTCTACTGTGCTATTTCCCCAGCCCCTCTGGTAGACTTTGATGGATGATTTGTTTCTCTTCTCACACAGCTTTTAACATTCTGTTCTCTTATGAATTTCTGAAATTTTGACTATTATATGCCTTGGTGTAGAGTTTCTTGATAATGGAAAATTGAATTTCTATGCCTCACTTATATGTATTTCAAATTCTTTTTCCATGCTCGGGAAGGTTTCTGCCATTGTGTCTGTGAACAGGTTCTTTGTGTCTTTCTCACTACCTCCAGCTTTTTCATAATTCATCAATCCTTTGTTTTTTTTATGTCATCTAGCAGCTGTTAGATTGACTTTTTTTTTGGTCCTTTGCTATTTTTAAGAAATCTTTCTTTTCAGATTGCTAACCATAATCCTGTCTTCTGTATCTGAAATTCTGTCCTCACATACTTTCAGTGGAAGGTTTAATCTCCTGTATATCTGTTTGAATCTGTTTCGTGGACTCAATTTCTTTCTTACGTGTACCTTCATGGTTTCCATCATTTTCCTAAGCTCTTCTTTTTGTTTCTCTTTATCTGCTCTAGAATCACTTACCATGTCTTTCTTTATGGTGGTCACCTTTGTAGTTACCTGATAAATTATTTCTGATTTGATTTTTTTCTAGAGCCTCCTTCATCTGCTTTGTTACTTCAACTGCTATCACTTTGAGAGCCCAGTGGGGAGCTTTCAAACTATTCCACTTCACTGCTCCCCTAGGTCTGCCTCTGCTGAGCAGAGAGTCTGCGGTTGCATCTTCTTAAGTGCCTTCTCGTTTTCTTTTCTTTTAGTTCAGTTCCAGGATTAATGCCTGTAAATTGCTTACGGCAGGTAACTTTATTGCTAGCATGGAGAGCTCTTCAGAAATGACTCCTCAGGAATGACTTCCAAGTGTAGCTGACTTTCGGGATTTGAGTCTGATGCAAGATCCTATCTCTTTAATTTATTGGGGGTGAGAAGTTGCTGCCCATTTGGACTGGTCTTTGGTTCTTTCCACTGGCCTATAGTATTGTCTATGTCTCTCAGGCAACCTCAGTTTTGGCATACCATGAAGAACAACTGAATTAAACAATCATGTTACTACTTTGGCTAGCGTAGCACAATCAGCAATAACAATGGCATCAAACACAGCCTAGGAAATGACAGACTGTGGTAACTATTAATTTACCATCATTAAATGTGCCAATGCCATTTGTGATTATATAGCAAAATATAAAACAAACCAGCATATTGCACACAGTAAATGCGCTCTTAATATGATGATTTTTAACCTCAAGGGAGAAAATTTAAAAGAAGTTAAGGGGAAAAAGTAGAGAAATAGAAGAAGAGAGAGTAGAGCAAGGCTGAAGGGCAAAGGAAGGTATGCAAACTTTGGGAAGCTGGTGAACATGGGAGCAATGACAGAGGGAAAGAAGAAATAAAAGCAGGAATGGAACAGAATAACAACAACACGTCCCAAAAACAATGTTCACACTCATGGGCTAGAAAGATAGCTCAGTAGCCTAAGCACCTGCCTGGCAAATGCAAAGTCCTGAGTTTGATTTCCAGTACAAAAAAAAGAAATGTTCACACATATAAAAGCAAGAACAGGGAGCCGGGGAGATGGCTCAGTGGAATAAGTACTTCCCTGGCAAGTGCAAGGGCCTGAGTTCAATCCCCGGTTCCACCAATAAATAAATAAAAAAAAATATATAAAAAAAATAAATAAAAGCAAGAACAAACAATCAAGAAAAAAAAAAAAAAAGAAAAGAAAAATGATGTCTACTTCAGGGCTTGTCTCTGCTGTCACTGGCAGAGTAGTCAGACAGAGCCCAGACCTGTGTTGGTTAACCCCAGCAAGCCAGCTGTAGATTAACAGCAGAGGAGTGGATAATCCTAGCAAGCCTGCATCTTTATTTCCACTGAGGTTCAGGGAAGTTTCTGGCTGTGAGGCCAAACCCTGTTTGCTCAGCCTGCCGTACCACATGTGCCTTCTGCTGGGTTGGACTCGGCTCCTTCACCTCCTGCCAACTAGAACGTGGTTCTGCCTCCCCTGACCCTGGAAGCTGCTAGATGGAGCTGGCCCACACATGCTCTGAGCGTCAAGCCCCACTACAAGATGCCTACTGGCCAATCACCCTCTCTTGGGGAGTGTCCAAACCTGAAGAACTCACCAGCCTCTGCAATCTGCAGCATCCATTGCTCTGTTCCACTGTTGTGTTTCTCTTTGAAGGCCTCTGGGGTCACCAATAGTCACCATGAATCTGAAGGTTCAAGCAGATCCCACACATGGTGAATCAGGGCTCAGGGAGAAAGTGCCACTTGCTGCCTTCTTCTTTTTCATTAAGGTCTCTCTCATTGCACTCCTTGTGAACTTCAGTTATCACTGCTGGCCTTTTCTCGCTTCAGAGGACTCACTTCCCTCTTTCTCCTCTTCACATTGTCATATTACAGTATCTGGACATCAACTCTCAGAGAGGTCCTTTCTCTGCTGTTCATCACTCTGCCATCTTTCTGAAAGTCTCTGGTGGGGTTTTATGTTTTTGTTTTGTTTTGGGGGTCACCAGGAATCAAACGCAGGATCTTGCACTTGTCAGGCAGACACTATACCACTGAGTTCTATCACTGGCCCTACGTGTATTTCTTTTTGCTCATTTGTGTATTTGGCAGAGGGTCTCACTACACAGATCAGACTTGTAGTGATCCTCCTGTTTTCAGCCTCCCCAGCCCTGGGATTACAGGCACAAACCACCACACCCAGTCTCAATCATGTCTCAGTGTGCCCCAGGGCCAGGGCTGCATGGCATTCCCAGGATCAAACCTTGATCCCTGCATCTGCCTAAGCAGGCGCTTTAGTCTGCTGAGCTATCTGGTTGGCCTTAAGTCATTTTTTAATTTAAACACAGCACAGATTTATAAACATCTACAGATCTTAAGTGTATAGCTAAAAATGATCACGCCTGTGTGACCACATCCTGTATCAACATATAGAACATTACTAACAGTCAGAAATGTCACACTGCCTCCTCACAGCTACCCTCATCTCAGTGCAATCTGCACACTAATTTCCAACATGAAGCAGTGTACCTGGTGTTTTAATTCTACTTCTTATTTGCTTTTTTGTAGTGCTGGGATAGAACCCAGGGCTTCACACATGCTAGACAAGTCCTCTGCAACTGAGCTATACCCCAACCCTATATGCCTTTTTTTTTTAAGAACAGAGTATTTATTGGGGGAAAGAAAACATCCGTCCAAGAGAGGGACAGAAGGGGGGGCTCCAAGCAGGTTGTCTCCAATATGCCTTTTTTTTTTTTTTTAACATGTAGTATATGTTATTTTACATCTGACCTTTTTGGTGCGGTTGTTAAAGCAATGATTAATTTTTATTATGTTTTAAAGATTTTAAAATTTTATTGCTTCAATAGTATTAATCACAGAAAAAAACATGATTTCTGACTAAGTATATTCCACTGTCCAAGCAATGGTTATTTTTTAAACTTTATTCAGTATTGTCTTGACCATGATTAAAAGAGGACCTTGTGTTGTGACCTCCTAGAGGGTAAATGCGCTGCAGCTCCTCACAGTCCTAGCTTGGCCCTTCCTCCTCCAGGGTCTCCTTTTGGAGTTGTACTTGATTTTATTACCTATCTTCATATGAATCCACTGAGGAATGGGACGATTCTGTTTTTGCTTCTTGGTCATGAATCCTTTGATTCTGAAAGTTTTGTGAGAAGACATGGTTAGGGTAGGAGGCGAGAGAGCACACACTCGATGGTGGACTGAAGCAGAAGAGCTAATTGTTTTTTCTCCCTACATTTTAGAGATGGGTCTACAGGGTGTTCAGGGTCTTAACTACTAGATCAGACTCGTGATCCGCCTGTTTATAACCTCCCAAGTGCTGGGATTACAGGCAAGCACCCCCACACCCAGTCTCAATGGGCTGTCTCAGCGCCCCAGGGGTGGGACCAACACAGCAGGCCTGGGGATCAAACCCCAGTACCTGCTTGCAGTGCTTTAACCCCTTGAGCTATTTGGCTGCCCATTTAAGAGCTAATTTTTATTATCGTGTAACTACATTACTGATGCATTCTGTGGTTGATGGGCATTTGACTTGTTTCTAGATCAGAACTATTATGAATAATGCTGCTATAAATATTTTTGCACATCTATGTTGCGTACATGTGTATGCATGTATACCTAGGAACTGCTGAATTGTAGGGTAGTAGATATCTGCTTTAGTAGGTATTACCAAAGTTTCCCAAAATAACCACACAAATACATTCCCACTAGCAATGTACAAGAGATCCACTTTCTCTTGTCCCCATCAGCACATGGTATCATTTTCACCCTAGCCATTCTAAAGGATCTAATTTACAGTGCTTTTTAGAACATCCCACAGGCATACTGCAACAACCAGGTCCGTTGAGCTGAGGGGCTAGTTTGAGATGCCTATGTGTACAGTGTGTTTTCCCAATAGCTTTGTACATTTCCTGAAACATTTATTTGCCATGCTTGTGTGCACTGTGTTGGTCAGCTTTCTTTCACTGTAATGTAATACCTCAACAATCAACTTGTAAAGAGAAAGGGCTCATTCTAACTCATGTTTTGGAGCTGAAATTGTCACTTGTCCCTGTTGCTTTGGGCCTGTGGCAACATAGCACATCATAGAAAGGGTGTGGATGGAGGCCAGCTGATTGCATGTTGGCCAAAATGCAATGGGTGGGTGGATTGAGTACATAAATATCTCTTCCCTTCCTCCTCCTTTTTTTCCTTCTTCTTCTCTTCCCTCCTTCATCTTCCCCTTTTCTTCCTTTCTCATCTCTCCCTTCTTCCTCCTTCTTTTTAATTTTGAGACAGGGTCTTCCTCATCACTACATTCCTCAGGTTAGACTCAAACTTGTGATCCTCCTGCTTCAGGCTCCCAGAGTGCTAGGCTGTGTCACCAAGGCTGGCCCAATCTCCCCTTCAAGGGCCCATCCCAATAACCCAATTTCCTCCAACTGAGCCACACCTCAGCTATTGTACAGACTCCCAATAGTGCCATGGGCTGGGGGCCAAGACATCAATACATGGTTCTTTGGCAGCATTCTGTACCAAACTATAGCATTCCACCAACATTAGCAATGAACCAAATTTGTTTTGTTTTGTTTTTAAATCTTTTATTTATTTGTTTGGTATAGGGCCTCACTACACAGCTTGGACTCATAGTGATCCTCCTATATTGGTCTCCCCAATGCTGAGATTACAGGCATGTGCCACCAAGCCTGGTTTCAGTGGCTTGCATGACATGCCCGGGGTTCTGGGGCCAGCATAAGGTACCAGGGATAGAACCTGAGTCCTTGCAGTTGCCAAGCAGGCACTTAGATGGCTAAGCTATCTCCCAGCCCTTTGACCAAATTTGGAAGCTGAGTGTTAAATCCTGAACAAAGTGAGGAGATAGCAGGAGGGAGAGAGAAAGGAGGCATTTATGGCAGAAGAAGCAACATGTAGAGAGAAAGAAAGTCCTAAAGGGGTTGACTCAGCAGTAACAGGTACAAGTGAACATGATTCTTGGGGTTGCTCTTTACCCCAGTGCCTATGGGAATGGCATCTCCAGGAATTGTGCAGTGTACCACCATGAAACAGTACCCAGTAGCCATGCCTATCATAGTCAAGTATAAGAACTTTGGTGTGACCAAAAGCCAGGCTGAGTTGGGTCAAAAAAACAGAAGCCACATTCAGACATGGGGCAATACAACTGACTCAGCCTTTGTCAGAGGATTGCTTTAAAATTGTCTCCACCCATATCCCTCCCCAACTAGAGGAGGGATTAGACAAGCTTCCTCCTCTTGCAGCTGTAACCCCTGTGCGTCAACAGGCTGCCAGTGAACTGGGGCTAAGGTGAAACTCAAGCAAAGAAGGAGAAATGCTGAGCAGGCTCTGGCTTGTCTTGCTCCACAGCTCTGGTCTCAGCAAGTGGAGGAGCCAACAACACCCTGCCTTTTCTCTCTTGACTTCCTTCTTGTCCACAGCCTCAGCACACTCTGCTGCCTGGGAAAGCTGGGCACACCTGGACTAGAAGCTGTGCCCCACCTTCTTAATTCCTGTGTTCATTGACAGGGAGGTGTCCGAGGGCAAAAAATAAAAGTGAAAGGAAAACGCCAGAGCTCCCAGGTGGCTCCCCCATGGCCAGACACAGTGCAGCAGACCTCTCAGAAAGCAACCTTTGGATAGACTCTCTGGCTCTAAGACCTCATAATGACTTAATATGACTTTTTTTTTTTTTTTTTTTAAGTGATACTGGGGACTGAAAGAAGGGCCTTTTCTCTGAGCTGTTTCACGGCCTTAAAATTATGATCCTCTTGCCTTGGCCTCCCAGAGTGCCAGGACTATAGGCTTGCACCACTGAGCCTGGCTTACATGTTTGTCATGCCCTTGTGAAAGCCTTCCCATGAGAGAGGTTGGTGGCCCCCACAGGGTGTGAAGGAACCCTTCACTGTCTGAAAAGGCCAGACTCTTGAAAGAATGCAATTCAGCCGGGTGTGGTGGCGCATGCCTGTAATCCCAGCACTCGGGAGGCTGAGGCAGGAGGATTGTTGTGAGTTCGAGACCAGCCTGAGCTACAAAGTGAGCTTAAAGCCAGCCTGAACTGCATAGCGAGACCCTGTCTCAAAAAGACAAAAAAAAAAAAAAAAAAAAAAAGAATGCAATTCAGTAGAGTTTCTCTCAATTCTCTGGTCTAAAGGTACATTCCTTAAAGTGGAAGCCAGGCCTGGTGCGAAGATTCCACAGAGTGGCCAAGGGAGACTCTCATGGGACCTCTAGAAGGAGACCTCTCTCTAAGACAAGGACCAGGGAACAAGGCATCAGGACTGTATTTCATGAGACCTAGATGACAACTAAAAATCTGTGAGTCCTGTTAACTAGTAGAAAGTTTTTCAATCTAATTTGTTCGCTTATTTTTCTGCTGGTTCAAAAGATAAATCACTTTTTGTTTCGTTTGGTTTTGGTTCCAATTTTTTTGAGACAAGGTCTTGCTATGTAATCCAGGCTGGTCTTGAACTCGCTGTGTTGCTCATGCCGGCCTTGTACTTGCAGCAATCTTCCTGCCTCAGCCTCTCAAGTGCTGGGATTATAGGCATGAAAACCACACCTGGCTCAAAGATCTCTTCCAAGTCAAACAACAAGGATATGCTACACATGTTAAACATGTTCCATGGGCAGAGGCCCCTGAGATGGTTAGAGAGCAACAGGCATTACTTGACTCAAGGGTAAAGAACAGCGCATGAGCAATTCCCCAGTAGCAGTATAACAATGGTGTACAATATGGTTGTTGGTTCTATTTTAAGCCAAATTTAAAATTAGCATGAACTTCCTGAGCCAATACCAGCTGCAGTAAGCATGTTAAAATCCCAGGAGGACAGGAAGACCTCTCTTGAACATCCCAACTGTTTCCAGTTATCCATAAATGTTGATGATCCCTACAAAAAAATAAACCATAATACTCTTATGAAAACAAGAAAGTGAAAGACAGTGTTTAACTCATTCTGGATTATGTGATGCAACCAGGCTGAGTTGCCTGAGAGGCCCCTTGTGCTGGGAAAAATGCAGTCCTTCCTGCGCTCAGCGGCAGTAGGGTTGGCTCTGGATCTGCAAGTGAGGGGCATTCTAGATAGGTGAGCAGCTGGAGGTAAAGGCAAGTAAGTCACCTCCAAAATAGCTTTGAAACCTTTCCATGCTTACTGACCTGGAAAGGTTTCAAAGAAGTGTCAGAGCCCTTGACTTGTTTTGATCTCCCAGCGGCCTTGAGCACTGGGTAGAACAGAAATTGCCACAAGGTACAGGAGGACTGGGAGCTGTCGCCATAGGCTATATTCCCTCAGTCCGATACCTCTTTCCCCTTATGCAAGGAGAACTCTGGTTTCCTTCTGAAAAGCATTGCTCTCCGCCCTCATGCCAGTTGGGCACTGACAATACCCTGGCTCTGGGCTGAGCATAACTCAGCCTGGCCACCACTGGCGCCCGTGGCCTAGGGGTGGGTGTGAGGCTCGCATCCAGAACCACTGCTGGGACACTCGAGACGAGAATGAAGCCAGCACACAACAAAGCGCAGCAGAGACTGTCCCCTGGTGATGTGGCCTGGGTCCTCCATCCAGCTGTGCTTGGAGCTGATGCTATATTAGGAACGTTCTGAGGTGACACATGTCCTTTATTTAAGCCAGTTTAAGTTTGGTTTCTGTTATTTGCCAGCCAGAGTCCTGTGGAATTCAGAAAGCTAAATTTTGGTGGTGGGGTTGAGACAGAATCTTGCTATGTTGCCCAGGCTGGCTTCAAACTCACAATGATCCTCCTGCCTCAGGCTCCTGGGTGCTGGAATCACAGGTGTGCAACACCACACCCAGCTGAATGACAGAGGGGACAAACCAGTTTCTCCCCCCCCCCCCC
>PVKA01010153.1:16561-30815 GCA_004027165.1 Ctenomys sociabilis | reverse complement strand
AACTCAAAACAGAGATTTTAAAAAGATGATGGGCACAGCCATGCAAATGGCTCCCATTTACAACGTTTCAACTTACAATTTTATACTTCATGATAATGCGAAGCCAATATGCATTCAGTAGAAAACACACTTGTTTGAGAATTTTGGTCTCTTACTAGGTTGCTCAAGTATAACCCTATCCCAACATGCTGGGTGGCAGCAGTGAGCTGCTCTGTATTGGCCCTGTCATCCTAAGAGGCAGCAACCCCACTCGGGGAAGAGCTGTTTTGGTAGACTAGCATGTTCTGTAGGTAAGTCATTAACTGCTCCGCTTTATTGAGACAGGGACTCACTATGTAGCCCAGGCTGGCCTCAAACTTGCCACGGTCCTACTGCCTGAGCCTCCCAAGTGCTGAGATTACAGGTACGCGCTTCTGCATCCTGCAAAATGCCCTTTTCAATCCCCAATATTTTCTACTTACAATAGGCTTATTGGGTATAGCCTCGTGGTAAAGCAAAGGAGGTACTGTATTCTGCTTCTTTTTCCTTTCTTGCAATACTGGGAGCTAAATCCAGGGCCTTTGCCCTGAACATCCCCAAGCCCTCCACCCCCACAAGGTCTTACTAAATTGCTAAATGGCCCAGGGTGAGCTTAAATTTACAATTCTCCAGCCTCAGCCTCCCAGAGTACTGGGATTAGAAGTATATACCACTATACTTGGCTCATATCATGTTTCTTAATAATTACAACCCCTCCCTTCATTCTAAATTACAATTACATGTTTTGTGCACTCTTCTGAATGGATATAATGCATAATTTTTATTTTTTTATTTATTTATTTAATCTACTTATTTGTGGTGCTGGGGATTGAACCCAGGGTCTAAGACATCTTAGAGAAGTACTCTACCACTGAGCTACAACCTTAAACCCTTATTTAAAAAAAAAATAATAATGTATTTAGTTCAGGGTCTACAGGGTCTCAGTACACAGATCAGACACATAGTGATCCTTCCTGTTTTTCAGCCTTCCAAGCACTGGGATTACAGGCACACACCACCACACCCAGGCTCATTCAACAACTCAACGTGCCCTGGTGGCAGGGCCAACATGGCAAGCCAGGGATATATAGTGTGATGGCAATCATCTGCAGAATGAAATGGAGAAGATAGATTTTAGAATCAGAGCCATGGAAAGGAAGTGGGTGCTGAGCCGGGGCTTGGGCTCTGGAAGGTATGTGACAGGCAGCAGGAACGGGGGCATGTGCAGGACACGGAAGCAAAGAAGGGTTCACAGAAGATGTAACTCTCCAAAGCATGGCCCTGAATGTAAACACCCGATCCAATGGATCAGGGTGGACCTCTGTTCCCCCACTTTTTTTTTTTTTTTTTTGAGACAGATCTCTCTATGCAGTTCAAGCTGTCTTTGAACTCATTTTCTAGCCCAGGCTGGCCTCAAACTTGAAGTGACCCTCCTGCCTCAGCCTCCCAAGTACTGGTATTATAGATATGTGCTACCATGCATGGCACCTGTTACATCTTTAATTCTTTCAAGTAGGAATATCCAAGATGTGGGTGTAGTGTGTATTATTCCCTGGGTTGGAGGGACCATAGCCAACTCGAGCTAGCTCAGGGGGCAGCTGGATGGGCAGAGCAGAGGTTCCTCCCTCTGGAAGTGCAGGGAGCATGTGTCTTCCTTCTGTACCTCTCTGCATCTGTTTCTTCTGCATTGCTACCCAGCCAACAGACCTAGCAGAAGCTTGGGTGCCCAGGAGTGGAAGCTGCTAAGCAGGGTGCACTGGCTGGACAGGGTGTCACAAATGCCCCTGAGGGATGAGCTAAATGGATATGATCACCTGGGTCACCTCAGGTCCCGGTGCAAGCAAGGTGTGGTCTCTGTGGTCACAGGAAGCAAAAGAAAAGAGAGATTGGTTTTAGTTTCAGAAGGAAAGAAACAAGGTTAAGACCCAAGAAAGACAATGCTGGTGTGAGTACGTGTGGGACAAGGCCTTGTGGGCCAAAGACCATCTCCGCAGGCTCTGTTGACCTCAAGCAGGCTCCCTGCACCTGCCTCCCCCTGCCACGCCCCTCTCTGTGGCCTTCCAAAACTGCCCCTGGTCCCTGGTGCACCTCCATCTGCACACAGCCCCAGACTTGCCCAGAGTTTACATCCTAGAATTATTCCCAAAGGTTTCCCAGGATTTCCCTGATGGTAAGTCCAGACAACTCTAGCCGTCAGTTCTAAGTCGTATTCATTCATTCCTAGCAACTGTTTCTTAGGGGTCAAGCACTTGCCCATGTTGGGACCCAATGCCAAGCAGGACCATTTGACAGAGGTCCTTGGTAAAAGCAGTGTGTTCTTCCTCCCAAACCACCACAGACTCATATGAGCAGCTCACACACATCCATACACATGCATGCACCTGGGCCCGCATCTTCGGGTGACACCTCCGTTTTCTGATGCCATCTCCTCTGACTTGGGAACCAGCTGCCAGCTGTGCAATTGATATGGGACAAATGGAAAAGAAGCCAGGTCCATGGCTTGGGAAGAGGGGGCAGACAGCCCAGAGGGGGCAGCCTAGGGTGTGCTCAGCAGTAGCCAGGCCACTTGTTGCTAGTGAGCCAGGGAGTACAGAGCTCTGCATGGCAGGTGCCCAGGAGCAAGGGCACTCTGCCAGAATCTCAGGCTCTGGGCCTCTCAGGAGGTGGAGGAAGTTGGGAGCCTGGCTCCAGACTTTCCTGAGACAGGCAACCCGGACACAGGCCGGCCCTGTCATGCTTCTTCACCAAGCCCCAGCCCTGTGCCTAGAGCAAGTTCTATGGCCACTAACAAATTGTCCCAAAGCAGAGAACAAGACCCTAGATTCTGGACGTTGGCCTCTGATGATGTAAGAAGCCAGCCATCCAGTTTCCAACTGGTGGAATGTTCTAGAAAGCTTCTGTCTCAGAATTCTCCTTTGCCCTTCTTTCTCAGGTAAAGCTGGACACGATGGCACATGCCTGTCATCCCAACACTCTGGGGCAGGAGGATTACTGCAAGTTGGAGGCCAGCCTGGGTTAATAGTGAGTTCAAGGCCACGCTGAACTAAGTAGCAAGAACCTGTCTCAAAAAAAACCCAAAACAAACCCAAATTAAATAAATAGTCTTTACATGAGTGAAGGCTAGCAAGGAAAAGGAGAAGAATGAAAGACAGAATGAGAAAGGAAGGAGGAGATGGAAGTTTAAAAAAGCATTTTATTTATTTATTTATTTTTTGTCTTTTTGAGATGGGGTCTTGCTATTCAGCTCAGGCTGGCCTTAAGCTCACTTTGTAGCTCAGGCTGGTCTCGAACTCACAACAATCCTCCTGCCTCAGCCTCCCGAGTGCTGGGATTATAGGCATGCGCCACCACGCCCGGCTTAAAAAAAGCATTTTAAACAATAAAAATAAACATAAAAATAACAAGTGCCCCAATCATGTTACTTCTCTGCTTAAAGTCTTTTCTTTGCTATTTAGATTTTATGTGTTTATTTTCTTGTAGTGGTGAGACAAAACCCAGGGCCGACACAGGTGAGGCAAGTTCTACCATTCAGCTATGTACCCAGACCTTTTTAATTTGCAGGTGGGGTGGGGGGAGAGATGAGACAGGGTCTTCCTATATAGTTGAGGCTGACCTTGAGCTCAGTATGTAGGCCAGACTGGCCTTGAGCTCTTGCAATTCTCCTGCCTCAGCCTCCCAAGTGCTGAGATCACAGGCTTGCACCACCATGCCTGGCAAGAACTTCTTAATTTTGAGTTAGGGTCTTGCTAAATTGTCCAGACTAGGAGCCGGGCATGATGGCACAGGCCTATAATCCCTGCACTTGGGAGGCTGAGGCAGGAGGATTGTTGTGAGTTCGAGACGAGCCTGAGCTACCAAGTGAGCTTAAGGCCAACCTGAACTGCATAGTGAAACTCTGTCTCAAAAAGAGATAAATAAATAAATAAATAAATAAATTGTCCAGACTATCCTTAAATCATAATCTTCCTGTTCCAGCCTCCCAAATAGCCAGGATTATAACCTGTATCACCATGTCCTCTCTGCTTAAACCTTGTAATAACTTCCTACCAGATGTTAGATAATTGTGTCCCCTCCTTACCCATCTCCCTCTCTTTTTTGTCCTTCTATCCATGTTTAGGTTCCCGAGCCTTGCAAGAATATGTTTATACAGGTCTTGTCAGAAAGTGCTCTCTGGGGTTTCAGGATGTGAAACAGTGGTGGCACCATCATAAGGAGCATGAAACGTTCATCGGTAGGTTTTAGTTCCCTCTCTGTAATCACAGGGTCTCCTTTTTCTCACCTGTTCAGTGTTAAGAACAAACCCGGCCCTGCCTCTCTCACTGGGTTATTGTGAGGCTCTGGTGAGATAAGGAACCCAGAAAGCTTTTGTAAGTTATGAAGTACTGAGCAAATACTGCAAGGATGTTTCCTACCACTGATTACACTACCCAGAGAGTGGGAGAGGCCCACCGCCTGCATCTCTCAGTGCTTCTCTTCCCAACAGCCCCTTAGAGGTCACTGCAGTACTTCACGCTTTCCAGAGTGCTCTGACATGTGCTGCGCATTTGCTCTGGACGTCATCTCTCTGCAGGTGGCTGGTCAGCGCTGCCCTTTGCTGGGCATCTGAGGCCACAGGCTTGGAGGGTGAAGTCACCACGAGGCCCAGGGCCACAGGGCACACTGTGGCCAGGCCAGGCCTGAGCTCAGGTTTCCCAGCGCGGCTCCTTCCCCACATCCACCACCTGCCCAGCTGCCGACAGACCTCCTGGGATTAACTTCCCCTGAGCAAGCCAGCGGTCAGTGTGGCCTTTGAGGGGAGCTGACACCAGAGACCTTGCTAGTGAAACATGCTTGGGTTTTTAAAAGAGCTGCACAAGGGCTCAAGGGAGCTGGCCCAGACCTCACTGCCACTCCTGTGACATCAGCCAGCCTACAGCCAGGCCTCTGGTGTTCATTTGATCCTCTAGGCTTGATTTATCTTTTTCTTTTTGGTTTTGGAAGACAAGTTCTCACTGTGTAGCCCAGGTCGGCCTCAAACTCCTAATCCTCTTGCCTCAACCTCCTGAGTTCTGGGATTGCACGGGGTTGTTTGTTTGTTTGTTGTTTTGTTTTTTGGTGAAACTGGGGATTGAACTCAGGCCCTTGTGCTTGCCAGTGAAGCACTTATTCTATTGAGACATCTCCCTGGCCCCATTCTTTTAAGAATAAAAAAGAATATATTTTAGAAGCTCAGTCTACTGTCATATGCCTGCCATTCCAATGTTCTAGGAGACTGAGGCACGAGGATTGCAATTCAAGTCCAGCCTCAGCAAGTTGGGCAAGTCAGTGACTTAGCAAGAACCATGCTGGAAAGGGGGAAAAAAATTAAGTACTTGAGTTGTAATTTCACTGCACAGGCCCTGAGTTCAATCCTTAGGACCAAAAAACAAACAAGCAAAATCTAGAGACAGGGTCTCCGTTTTGCCTAGACTGGCCTCAAACTCCTGGGTTCAAGGGGACATTCTTGCTTCAGCTTCCTGAGTACCTAGGACTTACAGGTACATGTCCTGGTGCCCAACTTTCTTGCTTTTGCTTGCTTGCTTTCTTTCTTTCTTTCTTTCTTTCTTTCTTTCTTTCTTTCTTTCTTTATTTCTTTCTTTCTCTGTACTGAGAACTTGCATTGAGCTTGGGTTTTTAAAAAAGCTGCACAAGGGCTCAAGGGAGCTGGCCCAGACCTCACTGCCACTCCTGTGACATCAGTCTCCTTCTGCCTTTTTTCTTTTCTTTTGAGACTAGGTCTCACTAAATTGCAGTTGCCCAGGCTGAGCTCAAGCATCCAATCCTCTTGCCCCTGCTTCCCAGAATTGTGAGATTACAGGCATGCACCCCCATGTCTGGCCTTTTTCTCAATAAGGAAAAGAGGTTTATTTCAGCTCATTGTTGCTGTCGGGTGGCGCCACACCTGGAGATGACAGACCTACAGGCAGAGGCCCAGGGCACAATGGGGAGCGATGGGAACAGCCTCCAGGTGCGACTCTAAGCTGTACTGAGGCCTCAGTACTCCGTCATCACAGAAGCTCAGAGTGAGGCACAGATGGCAGTTGATACCCGAGCAGAGGGACACTTTCTTCTCAGAGGTGGGAGGTCTCAGGGGCCTGAAACACTGAGCAAGCTTCCTGTGCTCTCAGTGTCACTTGCTGTTTGTGAGTTGCACCAGGAAACCAAGTATGCAAGAGTCAGGGCCACAGGGGCTGGGCAGATGGCTCAGTGGAATAAGTGCTTCCCTGGCAAGCACAAGGTTCACAAAAAAAAAAAAAAAAAGAGTCAAGGCCTTGGTCTGACTCTGACTGCTAACGACTCAGAGCTGAGGCTCAGGACTGGGCCATGCTCTGTGCAGGAGTCAAAGCAAACAGGTTCAGGCAAGCAGAGCATGTGTGTGTGTGTGTGTGTGTGTTGGCACTGAAACTGAACCAGGGTCCTTTATACTGAGCTATATCCTCCACCCTTAAGAATTTTTTTTTTCTTTTTTTGAGACAGGATCTCACTAAGTTGTCCAGGCTGGGTTTAAACTTGTGATCCTCCTGTCTCAGCCTCCCAAAGTGCTAGGATCATAGGAGTGAGCTACTGCCTTCAGCTTTAGGTGTTTTTGAGAAGATCAAATGTGTGGGAGGGGGCAGGCCAAATAGCTCAAACAGGTGCAGGGGCTAGAAGTTTGATCCCCAGGGCACACTGAGACCAATTGAGACTAGGCATGGTTGCACATACCTGTAATCCCAGGTCTTAGGAGGCTGTAAACAGACAGATCACTACCAGTCTGATCTACCAGTGAGACCCCGAACACCCTGTAGATCCTTCCCTAAAATAATACCAAAACCAAAAAAATGTGTGGGAGATCAAAATTTTGCTTCAACCTCACTTTCTGTTGTTGCTGCCTCCTCTCAAGTTGGTGATGATTGATACTCCCTATAATGTGAATGTTTGTGTTCCCCCCCAAATTCATATGATGAGATTCTAGCCCCAAGGTAACAATGTTAAGAGGTCAGTCTGGGGTGGTGTGACAGGCCCCTGTAACTCCAGTCTCTCTGGAGGCTGAGGCAGGAAAATCGCTTGAGTCCAGGAGTTGGAGGATAGTCTAGATAATGTAATGAGATCACCACCTTTAATAGCACAAATAGAAAAACAAAAACAAAGCACTTGCCTAGCGTGGGCTAGGCAGAGAGAGAGAGAGAGAGACAGAGGAAGAGAAAGAGAGACAGAGACAGGCATTGGAGGATGTAGGCAGGTCATCTCATGAATGGGATTAGTATTTTAAAATAAGTGGCAAGAGGAGCTTGGTAGCTCCTTCTGTCACATAAAGATGCAGGGAGAAGGTATAGTCTGTGGCCTGGGCCAGAAGTGAGTCCTTATCAGACATGGAATCTTCCAGCACCTTGACCTTAGATTCTTAGCCTCCAGAGCTCCACATATTTCTTGTTTACCCAGACTGGTGCTGTTATAGCAGCTCAGACTAACTGAGAGAACACCCCCCGGACATGGGTTTCAGTGTGTCTAGAAGACACGAGAGTGATGACAGCAGCATGACTTGTAATAACCCCAGCAGGAACCGATCCTACACAGTGAAGTAGCAGAGTGGAATTTGCACAGTAGTAAAGATGAACCACAGTGAGACACGACAACAGGGATGCATCTCTCCTTCAAGAGAAATAAGAAGCCAGGTTCAAAGAGTGTCCGAATTTATTTAGAGAGCTTAAGCTACGCAAACCAAAGGTACGATCTTTTTTTTTTTTTTTCAGTACTGCATGTCAAATTTAATATTTTTTCTTGTACAGAGTTTCACTACACAGCTTGGACTCATAGTGAAACTCGTGTTTTCAGTCTTCCCAGCAGCTGGGATTACAGGCATGCACTACCATGCCCGGACTCCATGTCAAATTTATTAGAAATTTAAAAGTAAAAATTTCAGAGGGGCTCAACTGCAAAAGCATAATCTTTACATGATAGAAGAGTAGAGAAAATGCAGACACATGACTATCATAAAAGCCAAGACAGTGCTTATCTTTACTATTAATATTATTAATTTCTTGTGTGTTACTGGAGACTGATGTTCTACCACTGAAGTATATTCCTGTCCTTTTCTTTAAAAACAACAACAACAACAAAAAAAAAAAAACCCTGAAGACAAAGTCTCACTAAATCACCCAGGTTGACCTGGAAATTGAAATCCTCCTGCCTCCTCAGTTGCTGGGATTACAGGTATACACTGCCATTCCTGGCTATTATTACTTTTTTAAATATTTATTTATTTATTTATTTATTTATTTATTTATTTATTTATGCTGGCTCGGCCCACCTGAGGGTAGGGCTGACAAGGCAGGTGGTGCCAGGGACCGAACAGTGGTCCCCTGAGCCTGCCTAAGCTTGCCTAAGCAGGTGCTTTAGATTGCTGAGCTATGTCGCCAGCCCCTTGCTATTGTTTTTTGAATGTGTGTGCACTCTACCACTGAGCTATGTCCCAGCTGAAGTGGTCACCTTTGCAGGGGAAGGAGGGGACTAAACACAAACCCTACAGAAGACCCTGCAGATGGCTGCTAGAACAGGCAGTTCCCTCTCCTTAGCCTTGGTGGTGGGTAATGTTTCACAGTAGTTCTTCAAATGATATGTTCCATGTGTCTTCCTGAATGTGTGTTTTATTCAACTAAACTATGTGATATTGCCAGTATTCAATCCTATATTAACCTACAAAATGGTGATTATATGACTCAACTTGATGTTTCACAATAAAAAAATAATTTACATCAAGTTAAGAAGCCATTCAAAATGATGGCTGTGAGGGATATCAATAGCTTCATTCTCCAGTTATTCATTATTCACTCACTATTCATTCATATTTCCGGGGAGCTTGTTATGAACCAAGCAGATTTCTAGGCAAGGGGACACAGAGGGAATTCTGTAGTGGTGTTTGCACTCAAATGGAAAGGTAATCAAAGCACAGATGCAGAAACATCTACAGTGTTGTATTATGATATGTGCTGTGGAGACCAAACAGGAAAGGACACAGAGCAAGGGGGAGACACTGTAGGATGTAGAGTCAAAAAAACCCAGGAGGAAGTGGTACTCGGAAACAAGGGGATGTGGGAGAGAGCCATGAGCTGCGGCAGACACAGAGCTCACAGCAGAGGGCTGGCAGGGGCCCAGGCCCCCACTGGGACAAGTCAGGCAGGATTGAGGGGCATGTGAGGCACAGGGAGGGAACGAGAGACCAGGACACCAAGAGGGGAGGAGAGACCAGGACACAGAGAGAGGAGAAGTGGGAACAGGATCCTGTAAGACTACAGAGAGCAAGGACTCGAGCTTAGCTTGTAGTTATGGGCTGCTCCTGCAGGGCTGAAAGCAGGTGAGCATGTGATTTGATGTGGTTTAAAAGAAGGTCTCTGGGGGCCAGAGAGATAGCTCAGTAGAATAAGCGCTTGCCTGGCAAGTGCAAGGGCCTGAGTTCAATCCTCGGTTCTGTCAAAAAAAAAAAAAGGAAGTCTTTGGCTGTTCTGAGGGTGGAGGGGCAGATACAGGGGCTCCTCAAACACTCCTGCAATGTGCAAGTGAGAAATGACTATGGCACAGACTCAGTGGACACTAATGGTTGTGGTACAAAGTGCTTTGGAGTCAAGATTGGTAGGTTTTGTAGGTAGAACACAGACAGGATTTACTGATGGATTGCATGTAGGAGAAGAGGGGTCAGTAATAGGTATAACGCTCTTTTAAAAATTAGAGGGCCAGTGAGATAGCTCACTGAGATAAGCATCTGCTTAGGCAAGTTCAGGGACCAGGATTTGATCCCTGGCACCATATGCTACCCCCACCCCCTGGCACACTGAACTCGCCACCAAGACAGGACATGGTGGTGCAAGCCTGTAACCCAGGCCTGGGAGGCTGAAAACAGGAGGATCATTATGAGTCTGAGCTGCACACTGCAATTGGAGTGAAAGAAATTAGGCATAAAGTGCCTAATTCAAGTTCCACAGTGATCACTTAGCAGTGAAGCTAAAGCAAAGTTTAGATGTAGTACCTGTACCTGACTAGTAAGTGCTCAATAAGATAACTACTATAAACTGTTAGTTTTTTACTGTATAGATTTTTTTCTTTGATTTTTTTTTTTAATAATTTTTCCAAAACAATTTTGCAGGGGAGATAGACAGAATAAGCATTTGCCTGGCAAGCACAAGGTCCTGAGTTGAATCCCTGGTACCACCAAAAAAATCATCATCATCATCATAACAATAACAATAATAATAATTTTAGAGCTGGGCATGGTGGCTCATGCCTGTAACCCCAGCACTCAGAAGGCAGAGGCAGGAGGATCACTAAGTTTGAGGCCAGCCTGGGCTACATAGTGAGTTCAAGGCAAGCATGAACTACATAACAAGATCCTGTCTCTAAAAAGCAACAACAAAAAATTTAGTTGGCAAATCCAATTCACTAAGAATTATAATAAAGGCCATAAAAGACAAACTATAAGGGAAAGAGGAGTTATTTGACATCTATTCTTGAGGGCTGAGGATGTAGCATAGTGATAGAGCACTTGCCTACCTTGTATGAGACCCTAGGTTCATCCCCACCCACAAAAATAAATACTGTAAAGATATTTTTCCC
Organism: Ctenomys sociabilis; assembly: GCA_004027165.1. Lineage (NCBI taxonomy): Eukaryota > Metazoa > Chordata > Mammalia > Rodentia > Ctenomyidae > Ctenomys > Ctenomys sociabilis. Next base: position 20,192 of record PVKA01010153.1, on the reverse strand, counting down.
CCTAAATCTTGGCTTGGACACATTGAGGGCCCGGAGTTAGGTCCTCCCCTGACAGCCCAAAACTTGGAGTGCAGCCAGTAATTTTTGTCCCACAGTCATGCCTCCCTCTGCTGGCCAAACTTGGTACTGGAGGGAAATTCCAAATTTAAATCTCGGCTTTCCTCTAGGGTGTAGGCTGTGGGATTACTGAAGAGAATATTCTGTCTCATCAATAGTACGTGGTGCTCTGGGTGCCACTGAACCACACGAAAGATGATGATGTGGAGCCCCCTGAAGGAAAAGAATTTTCACTGTAAAGGCAGTGCTACAAAGGAGCTTTTCCCACCCACAGAGCCAAGGATGGTCTATACCCAAGGCAACCATCACTCAAACCAGAGCTGAGAAACAACTAATCCACAATGTCTGTCCCTTCCCAGCGAGCTCCATCTGCTGACATCGGGGAAAGACTACCAGGGCTGCAGGCTTGGAGCCTTAGGAACTCCAGTCTTTTCATCAGTCTCGTTTGGTGTCCTTCTTACGAGGTGGGGATATTAATATTCTTCACCTTCCTGGGATCGATGAGACAACCAAGTGTGTAATGAATGTAATGATACTTCATTAGCTGTTGGCCACTCTACAAACATAAAAGAGTTTGTTACCAACACTTCTTTGTTTCACTTCATGGTGTGTGTGTGTGTGTGTGTATGTGTGTGTGTGTGTGTGTGTGTGTGTGTGTGTGTGCTGAAGTTCATCTTTGAACATGCATTCATCTGATTAACAAAATACTGGTTATAATCATGAAAAGTACATAATCATGTGCTAGGTGTGGGGAAAGGAGACACAAAGATCAAAATCACAGTTCCTGACGGCAGGGGGGCTGGTGTCACAATGAAGGATACAGACTCAGTTAACGATAGTCAAGTCTCTAAGGGTAGTTAAATAGAGGCCCTGGGTTTGATCCCCAGTGTGTGGGGGGGGGTAGTTAAATGGCAAGCTATAGAATCATAAAGAGAGGAAAGCTTAATTATGTTAGAGTCAGGGGAATCAAAGAAGTCTTCCCAGAAGAGGTGCTATTATTTTGTTTTATTTTTAAAAATCCTTATTGAAGTCAAGTGTGGTAGCACACATCTGTAATCCCAGCACTTGGGAGGCTGAGGCAGGAGGGTTATCAAGAATTCAAGGCTGGTGGGGGGGTGCATGGAGATAGCTCAATAGAATAAGCACTTGCCTGGCAAGTGCAAGGTCCTAAGTTCAATCCCTGGTACTGCAAAAAAACAATTCAAGGTTGGGTATGGTGGCACACATCTGTAATCCCAGTACTTAGGAGGCTGAAAACAGGAGAATTACTATGAGTCTGATCTACGTAGTGAGACCCTGTAGACCCTGTAGACACTGCCCTAAATTCATTTAAAAAAAAAAAATTAAAGGTCAACCTGAACTACATAGTGAATCCTGTCTCAAAAAATTAAAAGCAAAAAAATACATATTGAACAAAACATTCTATATCTTCATCAAACAACAAAGGGGGATAAATAATTATAATTATGCTAAGTTCTATGAAGGAAAGAACAGAGAAGGACAAGAGCATATCACAGAGGGCATATTGTAGGTGAGAAAATGAACAGTATCATTAAGAAATGATACTCAGGGCCAGCGGTATAGCTCAGTGGACTGAGTGCTTGCTTAGGTAAGTGCAGGGACCAGGGTTCAGATGCAATCCGGGTGTGGTGGCAGACCCCTGTAATCCCAGCACGTGGGAGGCAAAAAGCAGGAAGATCACTATGAATGTGGGCTGCATGGTGAGACTCTGCACCAAGAAAAAAGAAAAAGAAGAAAGAAATGATACTCAAGGGGCCAGGGATATGGCTCAGTGGAATAAGCGCTTCCCTGGCAAGCACAAGGGTGTGAGTTCAATCCCCAGTTCTACAAAAAAAAAAAAAAAAAAGAAAGAAAGAAAGAAATGATACTCAAATCTCCATCTGAAGGATGAAGAGGAGAGATCTAGGCAAAGATGGAAAGGACAAGCATTCTAGCAGAAGCAGAATATGCGAAGACCCTGTGGTAGGCAATTGGAAAGGAACTAATGAAAGCCACTTTAGCACCCATGGAGCGAGGTGAAGTGTGGCATTGGATGTGGCAGGAGGTAGGGGTGGGTAAGATAGGATTCCATCATGGTAGTCTTGGAATCTGCAGTAATAATTTGGAAGCAGTGAGAAGCATTAGGTTTTAAGCCTGTACCTATGCAATCAGACACATGTTTGTGAAGATTACTTTGTAGAAAATGGATGAGAGGAGTTAAGAGCAAAAGAGGAGAGACCAGATTGGAGGAGACAATGGAAGAATGGATAACAATAGGTTGGCCATCACAGTGCAGAAGTGGAGAAGTTGATAGTCAAATTCTGGTACTTTTTTTTTTTTTGTCTTTTTGAGACAGGGTCTCACTATGTAGTTCAGGCTGGCCTTAAGCTCACTTTGTAGCTCAGGCTGGTCTCGAACTCACAACAATCCTCCTGCCTCAGCCTCCCGAGTGCTGGGATTACAAGCATGCGCCACCATGCCCGGCTCAAATTCTGGTACTTTAGCTGCTTTGAAACGCGTTGAATTTAGTACCTAACATGCAAGCTACACTTGTCAGGGTTGATTGCCTCTTGATTTTTTACCCTTTCCTGCCAAGACAACTTAGAAACTCATCACCTTTCCCAGAACCAAGTAAACAGTACCAAGGAAACACTGAAGATCTGAAAACATTTTATGGAAGTTGAGTTGACAGAATTTGGTGGACTTTGTTTCCTTTCTTTTTTGTAGTACTGCTCAATGCCAGGGCATCTGACATGCACTCTACTGAGATTCATTCCCAGCCTGTGCATCTGGTGTCTGAATGGCCATACTGAGGCACGAGGAGAGCTGCGCATGGAGTTGGGGACCATACTTGGAGGAACCAATTCAGAGGGGAGACTGAGGAGTTCATTGTGAAAAAGTGGAGTTCATTGTGAAAAAAGTGGAGTTTTAGGGACCTGAGAACCATCTAATTGCCTACATCCACTATAGGAGAGATGTGTAGGTCCAGAACTCTCAAAAGAAATCTGGGATGGAGATACAGATTTAGAAATTATTTAGACAGTGATTAAAGCCATAAACTTCTATAACAACAAAAATAGCTCTATAAAAAAAGAGGACACAGGACCATGCCTTAGTGAATTTCAGCATTCATTGCTGGATTGAGGCAGAATAACTGACTGAGAAAACTCAAATCAAGCAGACAGAATTCATAGGAGCCATAGGAGAAAGTCCAGAAACATAGTCCCAGAAATCATAGGTGGCAAAGAAGAGAGAAAAGGATTATGTCAAAAACTCCCACTGAAATATAGACCAAGGGCCAGCCAAATAGCTCAGTGGATTAAAGCACCAGCAAGCATGTGCAGAGGCTGGGGATTTGATCCCCAGGCCTGCCATGCCAGCCCCACCCCTGGCACACACTGAAATAGCAATCAAGACTGGGAGTGGTGGCATGCACTTGTAATCCCAGCTCTTGGGAGGCTGTAAACAGGTGGATCACTATGAGTCTGATCTAGTAGTGAGATCCTGAATACCCTGTAGACCCTTCCCTAAAATACAAAAAAAAAAAGAAAGAAAGAAAGAAAAAAAAAAGAAA
>PVKA01010153.1:0-16461 GCA_004027165.1 Ctenomys sociabilis | reverse complement strand
ACCCTTCCCTAAAATACAAAAAAAAAAAGAAAGAAAGAAAGAAAAAAAAAAGAAAGAAAAGAAAAATCCTAGACCACTGGGATTGACATTATAGAATTCTTTGATACTCTTTCTTGGGGAGTGGTTCCAGGAATTGAGCTCCAGACCTTGAGCTTGCCAGGCAAGAGCTATGCAGCTGACCTACATCTCAGCCCCCCCCCCCCCTTTTCTTTTTGAGACAGAATTACACTTGTTCAGGCTGGCCTTGAACTTATCATTTTCCTGCGTCAGTCTCCCTAATAATGGAGCTACAACCTTGATGGCCTTGCTAAGAAAAATCTCTATTGAGTCACAGAAGTAAAAGTCATATGAGGTTGAGAGCTATGGCATGAATAGATGAAGCCATGTAGACAAGATGTGTGCATGTGCATGTGTATCTGTGTATCTGCATGTGTGTGTATGTGTGTCTGTGTGTCTGTGTGTGTAATGCTGGGAGTTGTATCCACAGTCTCATGCAAGCTGGGTGTGAAATACCTAGTGATTTCTTTAATACAGTCTGGGTGTGGATGGTGAATTACTGCAGACAGAAGCCCCACCCTGGGCATGGGTGGCAAAAACCAATAAGTTTGCAGCCTGGATGGAATTAAAAGGGAAAGATAAAGGAAGCCACACTTCTTCAGAGGGTCCAGGTCTTCACCATCACCTTTGGACGTCCATCTCTGAGCTCCCTGACAGACTCTTAGCCTCCCGAAATAAACCCTTCAGCTTCCTTCACCCTTTGATTGAATCCTCCAGCTCCCCAGCACACAGCTGGCCCTTTTCATTCTTTCATACCTGACTCTGCAGCCACCAGAAACCCACCTTGTGAATCTTCTCAAGTAAATCAGATCAATATCATATATGTATGATATTGACATAGGACCTCCAAATGATACAGAGGGACTACATCTCCCAACCTATTAGACATCCACTATGCTGATTTCTTTCTTTTTTTTTTTTTTTTTTTGGTGGAACCGGGGATTGAACTCAGGCTTTGTGCTTGCCAGGGAAGTATGCTGAGTTCTTATTCCCCAAAATCAAAGCATGAATTCTAAAGAATAATGGAGAATTTATTAAGGGAAAGACCACTCCTGAGAAACAGGAAGGGGCCTGAATGGGTTGTCCACAAACCTACTTCTCAAAAGAAGTTTTATAGAGCAAAATCACAAGGTGGGTACAAGGTAGAATGAAACTATGATTGATCAATAAGATTACAACTGATGAGGCTTAGGTAATGTTGATCCAATGGGGAAGCAAGTCATGTAGCAAATAAACATGGAAAGAACAAAGATCTTTTTTGGAAGGGATAAGTCATGAGATCCTGGTCATCCATCTGGATGACTAATGTCTACCTAGACTTTATTGGATCAAGTGAAACCAATTATAATATATTGCTTATCTCTCAGGCCTGGTTATTCCATCCTTGTCTTGAGGCCTGGCCTTCAATGAATGTGCCTCCAGCCATAGTTGAGATGTCTTCTCCATGGACTTCTTCAAGGGTCTAGCCCTGTCTGACTGCCTACAATATTTCTACCTAACTTAACTGTCTATAACAATATAATATTATAGTAAATCTGTTTCTCTAGTAAACCTTAACTATACACTAGGCAAGTGCTCTACCACTCGGCTATACTCCCTGCCCAAGCCACGTGGACAGCAATAGGCAAAGGTAGGAGGACATTTCAAGCAGAGGAGCAACATCAACAAAAACATAGGGACACAAAATGTATGACATATTTAGGGAACCTTAAGCAAGTCAGAGTGGTTGGAAACTCAAGTATGGCAGAAGAAAGAATGGTTCAAGACAATGCAGAGAAGACTCAAATGTCCACAGCCTTGAATGGAAAGGCAAGGGGAAAGAAAACTATTTCTTGAGTATTTTGTATGGACCAAGAAATTTTCACATATTATTTCACCTAATCTTCATGTAAGCCCTCTGAGTTAGGTAAGAATGGCTGGCTGGCTGGCTGGCTGGCTGGCTGGCTGGCTGGCTGCCTGGATGGATGGATGGATGGATGGATGGATGGATGGATGGATGGATGGATGGATGGATGGACTGGCTGATTGGACTGATTGACTAAGGGTTGAACCCAAGGCCTTCCTGCAGAGATATATCACCAGCCCTTTTTAAAATGTAGTGGTGGGCCAGGAAGATGGCTCAGTAAAATAAGTGCTTCCAAGGCAAGCATAAGGGTCTGAGTTCAATCCCCGATTCTGCCAAAAGATAAATAAATAAAATGTATGGGTCTCATTAAATTGCTAAATTGCTCTGGCTAGGTTTAAACTTGCAATCCTTCTGCCTCAGCCTCCCAGAATGCTTGGATTACAGGCACATATCACAATGCCCAGCAAGATAAGCATCCTTATCCTCACTTATCCCACTGAGAAAATATCTATTCAAAATAGTTAAATAAGTCAGTCGCTGAGCCTTCAACATGGAACCATGGGAGGCTTGGAGAAGAAGTATGAATGAGGTTTTGCCACCAACTACAACACCCAAAAAAAAGCCCAGAAGAAGCTGCAGCTGAGTCTGGAAGACTTCTGGCGGCTCTGCATCCTGAAGGGCATTAATCCCCAAGAACCCAAACATAAGAAGAACGTGAACAAGGGTTCCACGGCAGCAGAACCTTTCATCTCATTAAAGACATCAAGTTTTTCCTTTATGAACCCATTGTCAAAAAATTCTAGGGATACAGGTGTTTGTTCAGAAGCTCTAGAAGGTCTATGGGAAAAGTGAGTGGAACACTGTGGAGAGCCTGAAGGACAATAAGCCCAACTAAAAACTTGACCACATCATCAAGGAATGGTACCCTACATTCATCGATGTTCTGTGGGACCTGGATGATGCCGTGTCCATGTGCTTCCTCTTTTCCACCACAGACAGGCAAGTGCTATGTGCAGATCATACAGCTGTACTGTGGAGTTTCTGCACTACATCATTGCCACTTGTGCCTTGCGAAAGGTCTTCCTGTCCATCAAAGGCATTTATTACCACACTGAGGTGCTGGGGCAGCCCACTGTGTGGAACATACCCTATGCCTTCTCCCATGATCACCCAACAGATGGGGACTACAGCGTTGTGGCCAGTTTCACTGATTTCTACATCACCCTGCTGGGTTTTGTCAACTTCCACCTCTACTAGTTGCTCAATCTCCACTACCCACCAAAGCTCGAGGGTCAGGCCCCAGCAGAGGTGAAGGTGAAGGAGGATGCCTGCGCATTGGATTCTGAGAGCTCCATGAAGAAACTGGCAGCCCTCAGTGCCAGCCTGGCCCATGTGGTGGTGTCTGCAGCAGAGGAGGAGACTCAGGCTGACAAGATTTTTGCTGATGGAGAGATGGTGTTACAGGAAGAGAACCACAGGAAGGAGCTGGAAGGCACAAGCAGGTCTTTGAAGGCCTGAAATTCTTCCTGAACTTCAAGGTGCCCTGAGAAGCCCTGGCTTTTGTCATCAGAAGTTTTGGGGGGAATGTGTCCTGGGACAAATATTTGTGCATTGGGGTCACCTATGATGTCACAAACGCTGGCATCACCCACCAGATTATCGACCAGCCTAGACAGCAAAGCCCCATCATCAGCAGGTATTCCTTGCAGCACCATGGGTATTTGTGTTGATGCCCGGCTCCTCCTCCCTGTGGCGGAGTACTTCCCTGGGGTGCAGTTGCCCCATACTTTCTCCCTTCGTGTCTGAGAAGGAAGGAAATTACATTCCACCTGAGAAGCTGAAGCTGTTGCCTCTGCAGCGAGGAGAGTACCCAGGAAACTTGAAAGAAGTAGAAAAGGAGGAGGAGGAGGAGGAGGAAGAAGAAGAAGAAGACAACAAAGGTTATGGCAAGAAGGAGGAGAAAGATGGAGAGGCTGGTTTGGAGAAGGAGGAGGAGACTTGCCTCATAGCCCTGGAGGAGCAGAGGATAGAAAAGAAACTCAGGGTGACGGCAGGCATTGTGAAGCTGGAGGGCAAACAGCAGATGGCCCAGAAGGAGGAGAGTGAGGCCAAGTGCCTGGCCATTATGATGAAGGAGTGGGAGAAGTGCCTTTACTAAAATATCATGTTTTGGGGCTGGGGAGATGGCTCAGTGGAATAAGGGCTTCCCTGGCAAGCTCAAGGGCCTGAGTTCAATCCCCAGTTCCGCAAAAAAATAAAATAAAAGATCATGTTTGGCAAAAGGTGCAAAATCCAAGAGGCCAGCAAGCTGGCACAGAAGTGGAAAGCTCATGATGAGGCTCTGAGGTCTGAAAAGAAGGCCAAAAAGGAAAAGCCTGTGTGAATGCTCGTGGCCCTCCCAACAGCAGAACTTTGCTGGTAGCACTGTTGTCACTTGTACTCTCTCTCTCTTTTTTTTTTTTCACTTCTACTCTCATCCCTCTTCTCCCCTGGCCAGCACTGGCACCCTCATGCCCTCTGGGTCCCTGGGCTGTTCGGGATCCTGTAGATGGAGCTCTCCGTTGATGGCTGAGCACAGCAGAGGCTTTTTGCATTTTCAGGAATCAGTGACACAGGGAGCAGGCACCTGACAGTCCCCACCCTTGCTGCCTACATTTACCCTGGCTTTCCATAGCCCCCAACTATGACTGGACCTGTGATTGTCAGGGTGCTGTGATGGGGTGAGAGTGGAGATGATTTTGTTATTAAATGGCTGGATTCTGGAAAAAAATAATAATAATTCACTCTTATCTGGCAAGCAACAGCATTTCAAACTTCCCTCCAATACAAGAGAATATGGCCCAATGCTCTGGAAGGTGGTGAAATCAGCTGGAGAGGACAGTGCAAGGAACCATTTTACCCATTCCAGTGTTAGAAGAGTTCGCCAAACAGGTAAAGGGTGTTCAAAACCAAAGCCAAGTACAATAAGAAAATAATTCGTGGGCTGGCAAGATAGCTCAGCGGTCTAAAGCGCCTGCTTAGGCAAGCTCTCAGGGACCGCTGTTCGATCCCCAGCACCACATGCCATGCCAGGGCGGGCTGAGCTGACCCCCCGCCTCCGCAGAAAAAGAATCCGTGATGTGTAGCGAGGCACTGTAATAAATAAATTTAAAAAAAAATAATAATTCGACAACCAAATGGCCTAGCCAGGAGTCAGATTGTCAGAGTCAAGGGAGGTTTGTTTACAAAGCCAAATCCTCACCATGTAATTGGCCCAAAACGTCTCCAACAGTGAAGCTTGATCAGGGGATGAGGGAGGCCAGCCAGGAAACTTTAGAAACGTGGAAGCTACCAGCTGAGCCTTAAGCCATAGCCCTCCCCATTCAAGTCCTGGGGATTTGGGGATCAGCACAAAGTTAGGAAATGAGCTTTCTGTGTTGAAAAACGAAACAGTCAGTTCCCTAGAGGACAGTATGACTGGCAATGTTTTGGAGAAAGACTGTTCTGGCATCTGTGTGAAAAGGGGCCTTGGGATTTCCCATAGTGGCACCTCCTCCATCTGGGTCACATGCGGCAAGTGCAGAAGGGCAAAAGGCTCTCTGGGCAAAGCAACAAAGATGCAGCTCAGCAAAGCCAGTTAAGGAAAGGAAACATGGAGCCAAGGTTGGGTGCTCCTTGAAGCAAAGAAGGGTCCAGATACATGAGGATTCTTAAACACCGGTAGCGGGGCAGAGATGAGGCTGGGAGGTCAGAGGTCAGGTCACGTGGGTTATGGCAGGCTGTGAAGTGGAAGGAGGGAGCCAGGAGCAAGTGTGGGTGTGAGGTGAAGCAGCCTCACAAAAAATAGGAAAGGCTCAAGGAAATCAAGACCATAGAGGAAAACAGACCAGAAACATTAAGAAGTCACGCTTCAGGCGGCCTTGAGACACCCTGAGAGGAATCTGACAAATGTACCTCAGAGCTGCGGGAGGCCCAGGAGGAAAGCCCGGAAGGGGGCAGGCGTGGGTGACGCGACCTCGGCGGCCCCTCGAGGGTCGGAGGCGCGGGAGGGCGGGGCTCTGGGACTAAGAGCTGCAGAGGGCGTTCGCAACCTGCCGACCCGGGTTAACAAAGGCAGGACTACATCTCCCAGCATGCTCGGGCTCGGTGGGGTGACGCCGGGCGGTGGCGGCGCTGCAGTCGACTAGCGGGCGCGGGACCGCTCGGCACCCGAGCCTGTCATCCCAGAGGGGTCGGGGTGCGGGCTGCGATGCGCGAGTATCCCCCGCCCAAGGGCCGCGCCGGGCTCGCGTCTCCCGCCCCGCGTCCCCGCCCCTCGCCCCACCCCAGCCGGGAGCCCTAGCGGGGCCGCAGCACGGCGGCGGCAACATCACTCTCGCCGCCGCTGCTCCGCCCTATCCCCTTCTGTTTTTCTCCCATTCTCCGGTTGGCGGGGAAGGCGGAGGCCGTGGCGGTCGCGCTGGCTGTAATGAATGACCCCCTTGCTAGGGACGAGGACACCAGGTGAGCCTCTGCTCTCGGGAGGGCCGCCCCGGACCCACAGCCGCGCTATGGATCCCTAGAGGAAGGAGGAGAAGACAGCCTGCTGCCCACCCCCATCCCATTTTCCTCTTCCTTTATCTCATTGTTGCCGGAGCTGTTTACGGCGGCAGCGCTCGTTCTGCTCCGGCATGGGGCGCGTTCCGGGCACTGCCCTTCGGCAGGCGCAGCCCTCGCGGCTGCCCGCAGGCTCTGCCTAGTCCGCCTCCCCAGCCGGTGCACCGAGGACCGGAGAGCCGAGGCCCGGACTGCAGCGGCGGCGGAGCCACCTCCTAGCACCATCCGCACCTCCCGAGGCTGAATGCCGATTGAAGAGCGGCGCCTGGGGGCAGAGCCCGCCCCGCGGATCCCGACCTAGGCAGCAGGACAGCTGGAGCGGCATCGCGACAACATGGCCAGTAAGACCAAGGCCGGTGAGGCCCTGAAAGTGGTGGCCCGGTGCCGCCCCCTCAGCAGGAAAGAGGAGGCAGCGGGTCACGAGCAGATCTTGACCATGGACGTGCGACTGGGCCAGGTGACCCTGCGAAACCCCCGCGCGGCCCCTGGGGAGCTGCCCAAGACCTTCACTTTTGATGCCGTGTACGATGCCAGCTCCAAGCAAGCAGACCTGTACGATGAAACGGTGAGGCCCCTCATAGACTCGGTCCTTCAGGGCTTCAATGGCACCGTGTTTGCCTACGGCCAGACGGGCACTGGCAAGACTTACACCATGCAGGGGACTTGGGTGGAGCCCGAGCTGCGTGGGGTCATCCCCAACGCTTTTGAGCACATCTTCACCCACATCTCTCGCTCCCAGAACCAACAGTACCTGGTCCGGGCCTCTTACCTGGAGATCTACCAGGAGGAGATTCGAGATCTGCTCTCAAAAGAGCCAGGCAAGAGACTAGAGCTGAAGGAGAACCCCGAGACAGGCGTTTACATCAAGGACCTCTCCTCCTTTGTCACCAAGAATGTCAAGGAGATTGAGCATGTGATGAACCTAGGGAACCAGACCCGAGCTGTGGGCAGCACCCACATGAATGAGGTCAGTTCCCGCTCCCACGCCATCTTCGTGATCACCGTGGAGTGCAGCGAGCAGGGTTCAGATGGCCAGGAGCACATCCGTGTGGGGAAGCTCAACCTGGTAGACCTGGCTGGCAGCGAGAGGCAGAACAAGGCAGGCCCCAACACTGTTGGAGGGACAGTTAATCAGTCCACTGCCGGTGGTGGAGGTGGAGGTGGTGGCAGTGGTGGCAGTGGGGAGAGGCCTAAAGAAGCCTCAAAAATCAACCTCTCACTGTCTGCCCTGGGCAACGTGATTGCTGCTCTGGCAGGCAACAGGAGCACCCACATCCCCTACAGGGACTCCAAGCTGACCCGGCTGCTCCAGGACTCTCTGGGGGGGAATGCCAAAACCATCATGGTGGCCACACTGGGACCTGCTTCTCACAGTTACGATGAGAGCCTGTCCACCCTACGCTTTGCAAACCGAGCCAAGAACATCAAGAACAAGCCACGGGTGAACGAGGACCCCAAGGACACACTCCTGAGGGAATTCCAGGAGGAGATTGCCCGCCTAAAGGCCCAACTGGAGAAGAAGGGAATGCTGGGCAAGCGGCCTCGCAGGAAGAGCAGCCGTAGGAAGAAGGCTGTGTCTGCCCCAGCGGGGTACCCTGAAGGGCCAGTGATTGAGGCCTGGGTAGCTGAAGAGGAAGATGACAACAACAACAACCACCACCCGCCCCAGCCCATCCTGGAGCCAGCCCTGGAGAAGAACATGGAGAATTACTTGCAGGAGCAGAAGGAGCGACTAGAGGAGGAGAAGGCAGCCATCCAGGACGACCGCAGCCTGGTGAGCGAGGAGAAGCAGAAGCTGCTAGAGGAGAAAGAGAAGATGCTGGAGGACCTGCAGCGGGAACAGCAGGCCACGGAGCTGCTTGCAGCCAAATACAAGGTAAGGGTCTCAGTGGAGCCCCAGCAGGAGAGAGGTCCCAGCAAAGGTATTTTCTGGTAGGCTCTCTTTTGGGGGGTCCATGAGTTGACCTGAAGTGGGGTATCCTCCCAGTGTACTGCACATGCCCACTGTCTCTAGAGCAGCTAGGCAGATTTCTGCAAGACTGGACAGCCAGGCACATGCACATGGCTAGATAGATATACATGAAGCAAAGCAGGCAGGCGAAATCAAGCCAGTGAACTTATGGATCACAGGCTGGCCCCAGGATCAGCTAGGTCTATCATAACCTTGCCTCTTGTGAATGTGGGTTCTCACTTCTGCACAGCCTCCTCCCCACTTCCTCCTCCTATAGATTCTTCAGACCTCGAATCATACAACAGTGTCTTGGTTCACAAACTCAGTTCTCCTCACAATTCTGGTTACAACCTGAACTGGATGAAAACTGAGTTATATTTTTCCTAAAGTCAACATTGAACCTAACCATTTAATTAGGTTTGGTTGGCCAGGCGTGGTGGCACATGCCTGTAATCCCAGCACTGGGGAGGCTGAGGCAGGAGGATTGTTGTGAGTTCGAGACCAGCCTGAGCTACAAAGTGACCTTAAGGCCAGCCTGAACTGCATAGTGAGACCCTGTCTCAAAAAGACAAAAAATAAAATAAAATAAAAAATAATAATTAGGTTTGGTTTTGCTTCAACTCAATTTGCAACCAGAATTGTGGAAGAAATCAAGTTCATGAACTGAGGTACTATTGTATTAATATCTGACTTTGAGGTAGCACTCCACAGTACAAACACCTAAAATCCTTATAGTGGACCGGTGAGATAATTCAGAAGACTAAGCATCTGCTTAGGCAAGCACAGAGATCAGAGCTTGATCCCAGCACCACAAATGGCAGCAGCCCTGCCCCCAGGCATGCTGAGCCAACCACAGAGACCTGGCATGGTGGTGCACATCTGTAATCCCAGCACTGGGGAGACTGAAAACAGGAGCATCACTACAAGTCAGAGATGCATAGTGAGACCTTGTACCAAATACATTAAAAAAATAAAAAGTCCTTATAGTAGCCCTCTAGGGTCGCAGTTCTAAAACCCATTTTACAGGTGAGGAATGGGGATGGCTCAAGGAAATGACAGGACCAAGTTCCATCCTACAGTGGGATACAGTCGAGCTGGAACCCCCAGACCTCATGCTCTTTCAGGTCCTTCATAGGCGAAACAGGACTACGAGTAGAGTCTATTCCCAGGAAAAGGGCCCATGCAGTGCTAGGCCCACTTTGTGGTATCATTAGGAAGGAAATTTGCAGCATCCTGGAGGAGGTAGGGTTGAAAGAGCACCGGGCTCTACCTTAGAAATCCAGAGTCTAGATCCAGCTATCCTACAAATCCCTGAGTCACCCTGTGTAAATGCTTTTGCCCACCTTTCCTTATGCCTCAGCTTCCCTTTCTGTAAAAATAGAATAGACTAAGTGATCTCTGAGGTTCTATCAATCCAGTTACTTCTACAATCCATATTAAAATGAGAAATGGGGTAACATGGTTGGGCCCCCCTTTCAATTCATTTTTCAGTTTTAGAGGACACAAACTTGGCCCAGATATCTTTCAGGTTGGGAGTTTCATTCCCCTATATCATCCATGTCCCAGCTCCCCATGATAAATAGTCATATGCTGCAAACATGGGCTAATAAAAATAAAAAATAAAAACATCAAGGTATTATTTAAAAAAAAAAAAAAAGGAAAACAATCTAGCCTTGCCCTGATAATGTCCAGTTCTCCATTGCCTTAAAGGATGTCGGCCTTGGTGTACTTCTTGAGCTGTTCCCTTCCCATCACTGGGGCCTGACCAATCACAGGCCTGTTAAATTTCAATACTGCAGATGCCACACTCAGTGTTCCAGACATTTCCAGGCGCCTGGAGCCTGCAATACTGGGAGCTGGAGGAAGGACACAGGGGACCAGGAACGTGCTGGGAAGAAGAAAACATTGTTATTTCTTATTCTTTCATGGAGTATGGGCTGGGACTGGGGAAGCCCTGCCTATAGTGCTGGAGAGTGACAGCCAAGCCTTATGCATTGTTTGTGTGCTGAGAGTGTGCCGCTGCACCAGGGGCTCTGGCCTTATCATGTTTAATATTTAATTCACCTCTGTGAGGTCAGCCAGAGTGATACTGAGGTGCTTCCTCACTGGCAAGGTCAGGGGTCTGGCGATGCTAGGAGAAGCAGGATGTGCAGGCCAGGTAGTTAGACCAGCCCCCCACCCCCACCCCAGCAAAGAGGAAATTCAGACAGTCTGGTGTTTCCAACTGGGAAATCTTACCTTTCCTTCTGTCATTGGTTTTACTATCAAGACACTCCTTACCTCCTTTCAGCTGGGAGGCATCAATCGAGAGGGCCATGAAAGCTAGAGAGGAAGAAGAGTATGAATGGACCTTTCAGCTGCCTGGGAAATAGGTAGAAGGGGTAGAGAAAAGATTATTGCTGGTATGTGCCTGGCTTCCTGCCATAAGATTCATGGATCTAAGGCAATATAAGGCTTGGGTGATAAAACAGGAAATCAGGGTGTAGCTTGGCCCTGTGGCTTGTAGCTATAATCCTAATTGCTTGAGAGGCTGAGGCAGAAGGATCACTTGAGTCAAGGAATTCAAGATGAGCCTAGGCAACATAGAAACATAGATCCTGTGTCTAATATAAGGAGGGAGGGAGAGAGAGGGAGAGAGAGAAAGAGGGAGAGAGAGAGATTGAGAGGAATCAGGGAATCAGGTTGGGTAATGCCAGAATCCTTGGGCCAGAGCTATAGCCCATACCACACTATAGTCTTCTAGCTGGCAGAGACCTTGGGAAACAGGAAACAGGCCTTGAACTTGCCTCGGGCACACAGATGAACTGAGAAAGGTTCCAGACTTCATATTCAGTTTAGCTTCCTTTCATAGCTCTATAGTTCTCATGTTACCTGCATTTCTTAATAACCAGAGTAATTCATTTTTATATAATACTTTGGCATCTTAATCTCACTTACTCCTCCCAACAACCCCAAGAGACAGGCACCGTTATTTCAATTTGAAAGTTATGAAAGCCAAATTTGGGAAATAGGAGTATTAGAACTTTGATCTTCCAATACCCCAGCCCCATGTGCTTTCCAAGCCAGCCCAGATTTCTCTATGTTTGCTCACTGGGTGACTCAGAGCTGAGGCCTTCGTCTCTGTAGGCCTCTGGTTTCCATTGGCTTCATGAAGGGAATCCTGACATAGCTCCCTGGGGAGTGGGTGCCAGGCTTTCAGATAGAATCGGAGCAGGAGGGCAGCCTGGGAAATTCCAGGAGGGGCAGGATGATTCTGTATCCCTGCCCACCAAAGACAGCCAGCGGGGAGCAAGACCAGGATGGAGCCCAGGCAAAACCCTCAGCATCCTGTCCGAGTGGCAGCCCCAAGGCATCGCCCAGTTCAGCACTGGATATTTCTAGGATGGAAGAAACCGTTCAAGGTTTCCTAAGGGAGCCACAGGGGTAAAGAGGGAGGAGCACAGAAGAGATAAGATCCAGTCCTCCCTCTTTCCCAGGGTTGCGCTGGAGATGAAATGAGATCATTAGCACAAGGGTATTTGAAATAGGTTGAAAGCACCAAGTAAATGGAAACATTAGCAGCCACAGGGTAGCTTCTGTCTGCCAAGCAGGGGTCTGGACATCTTTGTTGTTAGCTTAACCCCTTCCTGGCCCTGCCATTCCAGCTGTCCTGCCATAGGGAGTGAAGCCAGGCAGATACAGTCTCAGAGACCTCAGAAGGCAAGAGCGGGGTCCCTCCTCAAAATTCACTGAGCTTTTGCTCCCCATCTTCAACTCACTCCTGTCCCCACTTTCTGAATCATGGTATCATCTCCAGCTCCAGCTGCCCCCACTTCTGTCCTCTAGTCACACCACCCTCCAGGGGCAGCAGAACAGGAGTTGAGGCGCCCCAGTGCCCTCATTCTCTCTGTGACTCAGCTCTCAGTCTGTCTCCTGCTCTCCTTGCCAGCCACCTGCAAGCTCCCAGCTCTCTTTGTTCTCCCCTCCCTGTGTACAAACATGGTGCCAGGCCGTCTCCTTGGAATCTCCTTTCCTGTCTCCTTTTGCGATTACTGAATTTCCTGTGTTTACTGCAGGCCTCAAAGGACTCTGGGGAGTACAGATATGTGAGAGTCAGTGAATGCGGCCAGCACCCTGTTTACCATGAATCACTGATGATCTGCTCTTCGTAACATTGCCAGGGAGTGAGTTGCGGGCCCAACAGCAGCCTGGGCCAGTGGAGTAGGTGGAAGAAGCCTCGCTGGCCCATAGGGACAGTGAAAATGCAGATATATGGGACAGCAGGGGAGGACATCAATGTTTGTGCACAGTGCACAAGATACAACTGGTGAATGTGTGTACATTGGTTAGAAGAAGGCCTGCTCTACTGACATTTAATCATATGAAGATTTTAAAATATTTTTAAAAAAATAGTTAGTACAAAGCCGGGCATGGTGGCGCATGCCTGTAATCCCAGCACTCGGGAGGCTGAGGCAGGAGGATTGTTGTGAGTTCAAGACCAGCCTGAGCTACAAAGTGAGCTTAAGGCCAGACTGAACTGCATAGTGAGACCCTGTCTCAAAAAGGCAAAAAAAAAAAAAAAAATAGTTAGTACATTTGCAGTATGTAATGATCACATTCTTTATGTGGAGTTGGTATATAATATATATGCTCCCCCACCCCCGTGGCGTGCTGAGATGGCCATTGAGACTGGGTGTGGTGGCATGCTTCTATAATCCCAGCTCTTGGGAGGCTGTAAACAGGAGGATCACTATGAGTCCCTTCCAGTAGTGAGACCCTATACATCCTATCCTAAATACAAAAAACATATATTTTTTCATCCCGTTCCCTCCCCTCAATCTCTGTCCACCCCCTGACCCCCTTCTCATCTAAGAAAGAGCTATCTTCCTACTTCCTATTACCTGTCTTATCTTTTCTTTTTTTAAATCACGGTCTTAGTAAATAGCCCAGATTGTCTTGAACTTACAGCAATCCTCCTGCCTCAGCCTCCCAGGTGCCAGGATTATAGGCATGTGCCACCATTATCTGATTTTTATTTTGTTCTTTATTTATATGCAGTCATTAAGTTTGTATGTCTGATTATTTTACTTAACCTTGTGGTCTCAAGACCACATTTTTGGGCAAGAAGCTTTTTTTTTTTTTCTCGGTCTTTTTGAGACAGGGTCTCACTATGCAGCTCAGGCTGGCCTTAAGCTCACTTTGTAGCTCAGGCTGGTCTGGAACTCACAACAATCCTCCTGCCTCAGCCTCCCTAGCGCTGGGATTACAGGCATGCGCCACCATGCCCAGCTGAAGCTTTTTTTAAACAACAGCTTTAATTTTGAAAAAATTTAGAGGGGGCGAACTAGATGACTTCTTTCTTTTAAACTAGGTTTATTGTACAATTTAAGTATATACAATGATCACATTCATTATAGGGAATTTGTACCTGTACATTTGATTTGACTTTTTTTTTTGACTAGGTGATTTCTAACACCTTGATTCTAGCTACTGAGAGGGAAAGAAGTGTTCATGGGGAGGCAAGGCCGCAGGTGACAGGGAACACAGGCTCGGACTGAAGGGAGGTGGGAATGACAGGAATGGATATGACCCCCAGTCGTGGGTCTGCAGGCAGAGGAGCCGGGATCCTGGCTATAGCCTCATTCTCTCAGAGGTGAGAAGCTGCACAAAAAGCCTCCAAACTGGGAAACATGGTCACCACAGGGGGAGCGCAGAGTGCACTGCCTCTTCTATGGGTTTCTCTTTTCTCTCCTTCCTCTGAGCATGAGGGCTGAGTGTGCTTGTGCCTTGGGGGTGTGTGGGATGGAGCTCAGGGCTTTGCACTACTGGACATCACTTTTCCATAAACTACAGCTTCAGCCCAGGACAGTGACCGTGAACCTCCCAGAGACCGTGCAGAGGCCAAGTTGCACCCCAAAACCCACTTATTTATCTCATAATGCAACACTGCAATAATTCTGAGTACTGAAGTTTTAGTTTTGTAAAAACAACTCTATATTATTATCTTTTGTCTTAAAAGAAAAATATAACACTCATGCCGTAGGTTTACCACCACTGGGATAATCTATTACTGTAGGGGTTAATTATAAAGGGGGTTCAAGAGTAAGTTTTAAACCTGAGAAAATTGTAATAGCAATAATAATGTCTATTGAACACTTGCTTTGTTTGCACTGCTATATATAAGCACCCTCCATGAAAGGTGTGTTGTTGTTCCCATTTTATAGATGAGAAAACTGAGGCCCATTGATGTTGAGCATGCATGGGGTTTGTAGGTGGCAGAGCTGTTCAAATCCAAGTTGGCTTAGTACAAAGTTCCTAGGAAGGAGGTATTCTCACCTTTCAGGTGACAGAATCCAGCAGACAGATGGGGAGGAGTCAGCAATGTTTAAATGCAGCACTAGATTAAAACTTGAGATGGGGACTCATCCTTAGGTTATTTGTTTTGGTTTTGGTTTTGTGGTGCTGCTTTGAACCCAGGATATCATACATATCAAGCTGTACCACTGAGCTTCAGTTCCAGCTGGGACTCTTCTTTTTTTTTTTTTTTGGTCTTTTTGAGACAGGGTCTCATTATGCAGTTCAGGCTGGCCTTAAACTCACTTTGTAGCTCAGGCTGGTCTCGAACTCACAACAATCCTCCTACCTCAGCCTCCCAAGTGCTGGGATTACAGGCCTGCGCCACCACGCCCGGCTTGGGACTCTTCTTTAGGAGAGGGCTCAGCTAAGCCCCTGGAACACTGTTCTTGACACTATCTCTCCAGGCCTCCCAGGTGGTGTCCTGCCCTGGCCTCTCTGCTTTCTCTGTTATATAGTAATGCTATGTTCAGGGCATTAAGAATCAAGCAGATCTGCATTTACCATTGCAGAAAGCTGATCTCCAGTTTCCTCATCTATACAATGGGCTAACACTAATACCCATGTTATAGTGCTATTTACATATTAAATTAGATGACTGCTGTAAGGCACTTTGCATAATTTCTGCTCACAGATGCTCAGTCAGTTGTTATCTTCAGCTGCCTCCTGTAGGTTTCACTTGGCCGTCTTGAGCATAAGCTGAGTGCATCACATTTTAGCCTGGGATTCAGGGCCCACAAGCCTGGCTGCAGCGTAGCTCTTCAGTCTTCCTGCCCCAGCAAACTACACCACCAGGGCTGATTGCACTGTTTTTTTTTTTTTTTTTTCTCCTGATTGTCCTTGACAACTGGGGAAAGGGAATTACAGAGCACGATAAGCTTAGTATAAAGAACTTTTTGGCAGATTTGAGTGTTTTGAGGAGTAAAGGATGGCCTCAATGGCGGCGGTGGATTCATGGGAGTATTCGTTGCCCTAAACTCAACAAGCTGTAGCTGAGTATGTACAGCTGCTTCTTGTCACTCTGCCTCCATGTAGCAGAGGGTCCCATCCCTGGAAGAGTTTGAGGAGCAAGGAATGTCATTCTGAGGGACAAGATGCACTGCTCTTCCTCCTTCTCTTAGTAATGTATGTTTACGGTCCCTGTTAAATGCTTTCATCATGAGGAATTGGTACATACACTTAGCACATCTTGAGATCTTTCAAAGGCATGGATGTTCGACCTTTTGACCTGCTTGGGCCACAGTAAGTGAGGGGGAATTGTCTTGGGCCACACATAATATAGCTTGTGTATAAGTAATAAGACTGCCTTTATTTTATTTTATTTTTATTGTTTTGTATTTTAGGGAAGGGCTACAAGGTGTTCAGTGTCGCATTACTGGACCAGACTTGTAGTGATCTGCCTGTTTACAGTCTCTCAAGAGCTGGGATTACAGGCATGAGCCACCACACCCAGTCTCACTTCCTTTATTATTTTTAAAATTTATTTTATTTTATTTTATTTTTTGTCTTTTTTTTTTTTTTTTTTTTTTTTTTTTTTTTTTTTTTTTTTTTTTTTTTTTTTTTTTTTTTTTTTTTTTTTTTTTTTTTGTCTTTTTGAGACAGGGTCTCACTATGCAGTTCAGGCTGGCCTTAAGCTCACTTTGTAGCTCAGGCTGGTCTCGAACTCACAACAATCCTCCTGCCTCAGCCTCCCGAGTGC
>PVKA01010152.1:53936-65540 GCA_004027165.1 Ctenomys sociabilis | reverse complement strand
CCTGCCTCAGCCTCCCGAGTGCTGGGATTACAGGCCTGCGCCACCACGCCCGGCTAAAAATGGAAATCTTTTACTCTTAGATCTGGTACAAGACAAGGATGTCTTCTATCACCCCTCCTATTGTTTGGAATCATTAGCTACAGCCATTAGAAAAGAGGGAGAAATAAAAGGAATAAGAATAGGTAAAGAAGAAGTTAAATTATCACTATCTGCAGATGATATGATACTTTACTTGGAAGACCCAAAAAACTCCAAGAAGCTACTAGAATTGATACGGAAATTCAGTAGCATAGCAGGATAAAAAGTCAATACTCAAAAGTCAATTCCTCTACACAGATAACAAACACACTGAAAGGGAAACTATAGAAACAGTACCTTCTACAAGAGCAATGCGGAAATGAAATAACTTTGAATTCATCTAACTAAAGAAGTTAAAGATCTTTTCATGAAAAATTATAGTACTCTGAAAAAAAGAGATCGGAGAGGATTGCAGAAAATGGAAAGATATTCCCTGCTCCTGGACAGGAAAAACCAACATCGTGAAGATGAACATACTCCCAAAATTGTACAGATTTAACGCAATCCCTATCAAACTGCCACCAACATACCTCCCAGACCTAGAGAAATTGTTCCTAAAATTTTTTTGGAATGACAAAAGACCTAGTATAGCAAAGGCAGTCCTGGCCAACAAAGACAAGGCAGGAAGTATCACAATTCCTGACTTGAAATTATATTACAAAGCCACTGCGATAAAATCAACATGGTACTGGCAACAAAATAGACCTGAGGATCAATGGAATAGATTAGAAGGCGCAGAGGCATCTATGATCACATTCAGCCATCTGATCTTTGGCAAAGGGGGCAAACAAGCTCACTGGAGGAAAGATAGCCTCTTTAACAAATGGTGCTGGAAAACATGGCTTTCTACATGCCAAAAAGTAAAACTTGACCCAGCTCTATCACCATGCACTAAGCTAAAGTCAAGATGGATTAAAGATCTAAACATTAACACAGAAACACTCAATCTCCTGGAAGAGAAAGTAGGAGGAACTCTTGAAGACATAGGGGTAGGCAAAGAGTTCATGAACAAACATGTATTCACATGGGAAACACTTGAAAGAATCAACAACTGGGATCAACTCTTGTTGAGGAGTTTCTGCACACCAAAAGAAATTGTCAACAAAGTGAAAAGACGACCCACAAATTTTTTAAAAATCCCAACTAATAAGCAATCAGACAAAGGTCTGCTGTCTAGAATATATAAAGAACTAAGATAAAACAGGACCCTCAAATTTAAAGACCCAATTCAGAAATGGGCATCTGAGATGAATACACACTTCTCTGAGGATGAAACTAAAGAAGCAAATAAATATATGAAAAAATGCTACACATTACCATCCATCCATGAAATGCAAATAAAAACAACACTGTGACACCGTCTCACTCCAGAAAGAATGGCTATTATAAGGAAATCAACCAACAACAAATGTTGGAGAGGCTGTGGGGAAAAGGGAACACTTCCCCAGTGCTGGTGGGAATGTAGACTGGTACAACCATTGTGGAGGTCAGTGTGGAGACTCCTCAAAAGAATAGGACTGGAAATCCCATTCAAGCTGGCTATCCCCCTACTGGGAATTTTCCCAAAGGAACTCAAAACATTATATCATAGTGATATATGTGTACCTATGTTTATAGCAGCACAATTTGTTTTTTGTTTTGCTTTTTTTTTTTTTTTTTTTTTTTTTTTTTTTTTTTTTTTTTTTTGTCTTTTTGAGACAGTGTCTCACTATGCAGTTCAGGCTGGCCTTAAGCTCACTTTGTAGCTCAGACTGGTCTTGAATTCACAACAATCCTCCTGCCTCAGCCTCCCAAGTGCTGTGATTCAGGCATGTGCCACCTTGCCCAGCCCAGCACAATTTCTGATAGCAAAATTGTGGAAACAACCAAGATGTCCGTCACATGAGGAATGGTTAAAAAAGATGTGGTATTTCTATATAATGGACTATTACTCAGCTATAAAGAATGATAAACTTGAAGCATTTATATTGAAGTGGATGCCACTTGAACTTATAAGTGAAATAAACCAGACACACATGTGCAAATATCATATAGTCTCCCTAGTATAAGAAGTCAAAAGAAGAAATACAAATAGAAATGTACAACAACAACTAAAGACAATTGAGTCAGATAGGGCAAACTGAATGGCATATGCTGCAGGGTACTAAGCAGCTTTTCTTCTGGATGGTTAACAACTTAAGTTCACAGATCAAAATTGGAGAAATAGAAGAACTGCAAGGCCAGCCATCATTTTGGCCCTAGCCTTTCAAGGTTAGCAAAGACTCAAGGCATAGGAGAACCTGTACCGTAACATCATGAAACTCAGTTGTGCCCCAAATTTTCTGATCAAGGAGATTATGGAGTCGCAGAAGAGAGTGATGATGTATAGTGTGCTTGGGGAGAGTCACATGAAGAGAAAACTTTCTCTCAGGCTCTCATAGAGAGCAAACTGGTCAAGCTTTGGCCATGACTCATTCGCATGGATGACACAGACAAAGGATCTACAGAGTAAGGTACAGGATTACAAGATAAATCCTGAGGGGACTTCACTGACCTCATCAAAAACAAAAGCTACATCTTCTCGTATATAGGTCTTGATCTATCTCAGTCTTAACCATCCAGCAGAAAAGTATAAAACTGAGGTATATAACGTGGAGCCATAATAATAAGTTGAGCTGTAAATGGCTATAGTCAACAACTTCTTCAGATAACTCACTATTACTGTGGAATACTGCTCTGTGTTGGACTGTGTCACCAAGTTCAGGTACCTAAATTGGTTTAATGACAATGGAGTGGTCATCTTTGACAGGCCTAAACAAAAAAAAGGGGGAATACAAAGGAAGAATCATGATGTGTGTGTATAAACAGTCCAGTTAGGATAAATATGCCGTGCTTCTGCATAATTCTATGAGAAGCAAGATTTGCACTAATAGTGGTTGGACAAGATATTATGTCAGCTTCTAGTACTATGAGCAACCACTAGGAAGATAACAAGGTAGAAAGTATTAATTATTGAATCTGTGATATAATTCAGCTTTAAAAAAAATAAGATAAGTATACAGCTACATTCTCTTAATTCATTGATTAGAGATATCTGCTGTAATAGTGTCTGTAAGTAGAATATCAAGTATGCACCTTGTACGATAACAAACTATTATGAAAACATTTTGCAATGTATTATTGAATCTGGCCTGTTAATTTGATTTGAAACTGTCTCATTGCTATTTGTTCTTCAATTAAAAAAAAAACTTCATTTCAGTATTCCACTATAGGCTCCCCATAGTGACTGGGTTGCAAAGCCAAAGGAGACAGCTGAGACAGGGAGTGGTATAGATACAGATGCCCTGAGAGGCTTCAGCCTGTGTTGGAAGGATATCAACACATCCTCCATGGTGAGAAGCCCGGGCTGTTTTATGCTGTGCTCTGGAATGGCTGAGGCTGATAATTGAGGACAGCAGACTACTTGACCCTCCCCCTGCTGCCTATATCGCTCACAGATCAGAGGTCTGATCACCTTCCCCATCTAGCAGCATGAGCAAAAACACCACTTGACTTAAATGGCTGTCACAGAGTAGGGTGACAGGACAGAGGAGACTCCAGAAGGAGGAGGCACCTCACAAACCCAGTCATAAACCATGACTTGTTGGATTCTAACACTGCGGACTCTGACTTGAATGTTATTTGCTTTTAAAGTGAGAAACACTCAACTTGAAGCTCTCTGGGCATTTGAGGTTTATGTTGAGAGGTATTCTCTAATGCAAATTGGTTTACTTTTTTTAAAATTTCTTTTCTTACTGGTAATTTTTGACATACATAATGACAGCATTCGAAGCTCCAGTGACACAATCGGTTGGCGCAGGGTACTTACATAACGACAGCATTCATCATAAGAAATTTGTACCTGCATATGATCGATCTTCCTGCCACTTTTTTCCCCATTGCCCTCTCCTCCTTTCAACCTCTTTTCCTTTATTTATAAAAGCTTTTTTTCTATTTTCTCCTATTTTTTCTTCTCCCTTCTTTCCTTTCTCCCTCTTCCCTTGTTTCCATTTTTTATGCATTTGGTACAGGGTCTCATTAGGCAGCTCAGACTCATAGTGATCCTCCTGCTTTCAGCCTCCCCAGTGCTGGAATTACTGGTGTGTGCCACCATATCCAGACTTGGTAGCCAGTTCAGCACACCCAGGGAGGGAGCCGGAGGGTCTGATGGTGCTGGGAATCAAACCTTGCTCCTTGTGCTTGCCTAAGCAGGCACTTAGTCCACTGAGCTATCTCACCAGCCCCTTGTTTCCATTCTTATTTGAACATGTTCTCCCCATTTCCCAATATCTATTATACATTTTGGTCCTTATTAAACACATTCAGTGGAAGAAAGATAGCCTCTTTAATAAATGGTGCTGGAAAATCCAGCTCTCCATATACTGAAAAATTAAATTATATCCAAATCTCTCACCATGTACTATAAATTATCAAAGATCTAAATATTAAAACAGAAACACTCAGTCTATTGGAAGAAAGAATAGGTAGAACTATTGAAGACATAGGTATAGGCAAAGATTGTATGAACAAAACCTCAATAACACTGGAACTATCACAAAGAATCAACAACTGGGATCTCATCTTATTAAAAAGTTTTGCACAGCAAGGGAAACCACTAAAGGAACAAAGAGACAACCCAGTGTGGAAAAAAAATGTTTTCCAGCTATTGTCAGACAATGGACTACAACCTATAATATATAAAGAACTCAAAAAAATTCAGACAATAAATTTAAAGTGTCAATCTAAAAATGGTCATCTGAAATAGACACTTCTCAGATTATTAAGTAGAAACAGTAAATAAATATATGAAAAATGTTCAATAAATATCCCTGGTTATTCAAGAGGTGCAAGTTAAAACAACACGGAGATTCTATCTCACCCCAGAAAGAATGGCTATTATCAAGAAATTAAACAATAACAAATGTTGGTGGAGCTGTGGGGGTAAATGAACTGAGGCCCTGTTGGTGGGAGTGTACACTGGTGCATCCAGTGTGGAAATCAATGTGGAGATTCCCCAAAAAATAAAAATGAGGGGCCAGGAAGATGGTTCAGTAGAATAAGTGCTTCCCTGGCAAGCGCAAGGACCTGAGTTCAATCCCTAGTTCTGCCAATAAAAAAGAAAAAAAAATGAGAAGTTCTACTTGACCCACCTATTCCCCTTCTTGGCATCTTCCCAAAAGAATTAAAAGCATCATACCACAGTAATATATGCACACCCATGTTTACAGCACCATAGTTTATAATAGCTAAATCTTGGAAACAGCCCAAATGCCCATCAAGTGATGAACAGAAAAAGATGTGTCTTTTAATACAATGGAGTACTACCCTGCCACAAAGAAAATAAGTTTCAGAGATTTCTAGCTAAATGGATGCATCTCGAAACTATACTCTTAAATGGAATAAGTTGGATACACATGTTTAAATATTGCATTGTTCCTCTGGTATAAGAAACCAAAAGTGTAAATAAAGACCAAAATGTGTAACAGATATTGGGAAATGGAGAGATAATGTTCAACTGAGAAGGGGAACAGGGAGGAAAGAGAGAGAAAGGATAGGAAAATAAAAATAATAGAAAGAAAAAAACAGATGCAAAGCTTTTGTAAATAAAGGAAGGGGCTCAAGAGAGGAGACAGCAATGGGAAAAAAGAAACTGTAATATATATCATATACAGATATAAATTTCTTATGATGAATGTTATCATTGTGTATATCTAGAAACAAATGGGGCCAGAGAGATGTTCAGTAGAGCAAGTGCTTGCCTGGCAAGTGCAAGGTCCTGAGTTCAATCCCTAGTACCACAAAAAAAAGAAAAGTAAAATAAATCAACTCAAATTACAGCAGCTTTCTCAACACAAATCTTAAGTGTCCAAAGAGCTTGGAGTTCAGCATTTCAAGCTCTAAAAGAAAACTTTCAAGCTGGGCATGATGGCACATATTTAATTATTGTATTAATTATTGTAACTGTCCTACTAACCTGTTTTGAAACTGTCTCATAAATTAAAATACTAATTCCAGTACTTACTAGGCTGAGGAATGAGGATTATGGTGAGTTTGAGGCCTGTCTCAGCTACATTGCGACTTCAAGGCTAGCCTAAACTAAATGACAAGATCTTGTCTAAAAACAAAAGAAAACAACCTTCAACAGTCTTATTTATATATCCTAAAAAAGTATCATTCAAAACTGATTGAGAGGTAGTTATTTCCAAGACAAAGATATCCAAACTTGTGTCTAGAATGTCTCCCAAAGCCTCATGGAATCATAGGTGGGGCTTGTTACAGGTGGCTGGACGTAGAGTGTATGGTACTGGGATTAAGTGTGATGCTGGGATCGAGGGTGTGTGATTATTAAATCAGTCCACTGCTTGGTTTGGCATAATTCTGGGTGTCCATAATGGAAAGACCCACCCTAGGGGTGATTGTTACTTTCCTTAAGAGTGTACAGCCTGAAGGACAGCCAACATTTTGGCCCTAGCCCTTCAAGGTCAGTGAGAACTCAGGACATAGGAGAATCTGCACTGTAACATCCTGTAATTCAGTGGTGTCCCAAATTTTCTGATCAAGGAGATTATGGGGCCACAGAGAAAAGTGACTGACAATGTAGAGTGTGCCCAAGAAGAGTCACATGGAAAGAAAACATACTCTCAGGCTTTCACAAAGAGCAAATTGGTTAAGCAATGGTCATGAGTCATCCACACAGCTGACACTGACAAAAGATCTACAAACTGATGTACAGGGTTTCAGGGTAAATCCTGAGGGAATTTGACTGACCTTGTCAGATACAAAAGTCACATTTTTTGTTATATAGGGCTTGCTTTATCTTGATCTTAACCATCCACCAGAAAAGTATAAAAACAAGGTATAAAAAGTAAAGCCATATTAATATGCTGAGCTGTTAAAAGGCTCAAGTCAACAACTTCTGACATTGCCAGTCATGTGGATCGCCTATTACTATTACGGACTACTGGACTATATTGGATTACGAGGCTGAATTCATGCACCTACAATATTTGAATGGCAATGGAATACCTATCTCTGACAAAAGTAAACAAAAGAGGGACATAAATGAAGGACCATTTTGTAGTGAAAATATATATATATATATATTTACATATATATATATAAATAAAAACAGCATAATCTTTGACAGGACTAATCAAAAAAGGGGATACAAAGGAAGAACCATTCTGTGTTTGTAAAAATAGTACAGTTAGGATAAATATGTAGTACTTCTGTATAATTCTATGAGAGGCATGATTTGCACTAATAGCATTTGGACAGGATATTCTGTCAGCTTCTTGTACTACGGACAACTACTAGAAAGATAACAAGGCAGAAAGTATTAATTATTGAAACTGTACTATAATTCAGCTTTAAAACATAAGTATACAGATACATTTTCTTTTTTTTTTTTTTTTTTTTTTTTTTTTTAGACAGGGTCTCACTATGCAATTCAAGCTGGCCTTAAGCTCACTTTGTAGCTCAGGCTGGTCTCGAACTCACAACAATCCTCCTGCCTCAGCCTCCCGAGTGCTGGGATTACAGGCATGCGCCACCACGCCCGGCTCAGATACATTTTCTTAATTCATTGATTAGAGACATCTGCTCTAACAGTGTTTGTAAGTAGAATATCAAGAATGCGCCTTGTGTGACAAAAAGCACTATGAAAATAATATGCAATGTATTTATTATTGAATCTGTCCTGCTAATTTGATTTGAAACTGTCTCATTGATATTTGTTCTTCAATAAAATAAATAAAATAATAAAAAATAGCATAGATATACTATTCTCTTAGTTCAATGAGAAGTTGAACTAATAGTGTTTAGACAAGATATCACATCTGCATCTTATACTATGAATAACTACTACAAAGACAACAACACGCAATATATTAATTATTGTAACTGTCCTACTAACCTGTTTTGAAACTGTCTCATTGCTATTTCTTTCTCAATAAAATTAATATAAACTAAAAAAAAAAGTGTGGGCTTCATCTGCCACCACCTTTCTCTAACTGGCAGGAGTATCTTCCTGCTCTTGTCTGCCTCAGGCCCGCAGTCGCTTGGAGACCAAATGCCATGCCTTCAATTAAGTTGCAGACTTCTGATGGAGAGATATTTGAAGTTGATGTTGAAATTGCCAAACAGTCTGTGACAATCAAGACCATGTTAGAAGATTTGGGAATAGATGATGAAGGAGATGATGACCCAGTTCCTCTACCAAATGTTACTGCAGCAATATTAAAAAAGGTCAATCAGTGGTGCGCCCACCACAAGGATGACCCTCCCCCACCTGAGGTTGATGAGAACAAAGAAAAGCTAACAGATGACATCCCTGTTTGGGACAAAGAATTCCTGAAAGTTCACCAAGGAACCCTTTTTGAACTTATTCTGGCAGCAAACTACCTAGATATCAAAGGCTTGCTTGATGTTACATGCAAGACTGTTGCCAATATGATCAAGAGGAAGACTCCTGAGGAGATTCACAAGACTTTTAATATCAAAAATGACTTCACTGAAAAGGAGGAAGCCCAGGTACGCAAGGAGAACCAGTGGTGTGAAGAGAAGTGAAATGTTGTGCCTGACACTGAAAGACCATAAGGATTGTTCCAAAAACTAGTTGCACTGCTCTGTTTATAATTGTTAATATTAAACAAACAATAGACAAATGCAGCAGCAAAACAATTGTATTAGCATAATATTGTCCTCATTGCATGTGTAATTTGAATTACAGATTCTAAACCAATGGCTGAATTTCTTCTAGTCTGAGCAAAAGTTGCTGGTTTTCTTTACTCTGAATAAAACTGAAGTGCGGGTTCTCTGTAGAAAGTTGACATTCTGATCTTTCCCTCTTTCTTTAAAGTGATTTCTGCCTAGGTTATTGTCCATTTAACTTTAGTGAGCTTTTCAAAGTTGGCATTCTAAGTAAAATAACTTACAAAAATAATAAAAATATTTTTTTTAAAAGTGTACAGCCTGGATAAAAATAAGGATCAAACACTTCCCTGGCAAGCGCAAGGGCCTGAGTTCAATCCCCAGTTCTGCCAAAAAAATAAATAAAATAAAATAATAAGGATCAGAAGCCAGTTGTGTTGGTGTAAGCCTGTAATCATAGTACTCAGGAGGCAGAGTCAGGAGGACTGCTGTGAGTTTGTGGCCAGCCTGGGCTACAAAATGAATTGAAGGCACATAGTGAGATCTTGTTTCCAAAACAGAATGACCTATTGGACTTTTTTATTCTCTTTAAAATGAAAATAAAAGTGTAATGGAAGAAAGAGGGCTGCCATCGTAGCTTGCTGCTTGCTACTTCACTGCTGGCTGCCTTCTGCCTGCCCTGCTTTTCCATGAACTGTTTCTCCTCAGTATTGATACTCTGCCATGCCACCCTGACTTGGAGCCAGCCAACTACAGACTGAAATCTCTACAAATTGCAAGCTTACCCAAAAAAAGACAAGAATGCCCACTATTATCACTCTATTCAATATTGTTCTTAAAACATTAACCAGAGCAACTAGACAAGAGAAGGAAATCAAGGGATATAAATAGAAAATGAAGAAGTTAAATTATCATTGCTTGCAGATTACATGATCTTTGACATGCAAGATTCAAAATACTCCATCAAAAGACTCCTAGAATTAATTAACCAAATTCAATAGTGCAACAGGATAAAAAGTTAATACACAAAAATCAATAGCATTCCTATACCAATAATAAATAAAAGCCCAATAATAAACTCAGAAATTAGGGAAATAATACCATTTATAACAGCATCAAGAAAATATTACTTAGGAAATAACCTAACACAAGAAGTGAAAGAACTCTAAAGTGAAAAACACAATACTATAAAACTACAGTGACACTAAAAAAGGAGATACAGGACATGAGAAAAACAGAATGAGGGCCAGTAAGACATCTCAGTGGTCTAAAGTGCCTGCTTAGGCAAGCTTAAACAAAGTGCTGGGACTGCGGGTTGCACCCCCGCACCATATGCTGCACCAGCCCCACCCCGGGGCCAGGTGAGCCAGCCACAAAAAAATAAAATAAAATAAAATATAAAAAACCAGAATGCTATTCTATATTCCTGGATAAGCAGGAATCAACACTATCAAAATGATCATACTTCCAAAACTTACATGCAGATTTAATATAATCCCCAATTAAAATACCAACAGAACAGAAACAGAAAAAACAATCTTAAAATTCATATAACTATAAGAGTCCCAGAATAGGGGGCCTGGGAGATGGCTCAGTAGGACAAGCACTTCTCTGGCAAGTGCAAGATCTGGGTTTAATCCCCAGATCTAAAAAAAAAAAAAAAAAAGTCCTAGAATAGCAAAAGTGTACAACAAATAACCACTAAGAAAACAATATGCAATGTATTAATTATTGGTTTGAAACTGTCTCATTGCTATTTGTTCTTCAATAAAATTATGAAAAAAAAAAGAATAGTAAAAGCAGCCTTGGGCAACAAGATCAAAGAAGGAGATATCACAATCTCCAACTTAAATTTCTACTACAAAGCTACAGTGGTAAAAACAGTATGGCATTAAAAAAAAAAACACACAGATGTGTGGATCAATGGAAGAGAACAGAGAAGACCTAGAAACAACTCTAGGCATCTGATCTTTGACAAAGGGGCCAAGAGCATATACTGCAGGAAACAGAGCCTCTTTCACAAACAGTACTGGGAAAATTGGCTTTCCACCTGCATAAAATTGAATCTAGACCCATATCACTCTATGTATTAAACCAAAATCAAAATGGCTCAAACTAAATGTTAAAACAGAAACACTTAATCTGCTAGAAGACAAAACAAGTAAAATTCTTGAAGACACAGGCCTAGGGAAGGGCTTTTTCTTTTAACAGAACCTCAACTGCATAAAAAAAAATACCAAGAATCAACAAATTAGATCATATCAAATTAAAAATGCTTCTTCACAGAAAAAAGGAAAGGAGGGGCAGGAAGGGGCAGAGTGAGGAGGGACTAGGCGAGTTAAGAGGTGAGGCAAAGCAAACCAAAAGATGAACAAAAAAACTTACAGAATGAAAAACCAAGTTTTTCCAGCCATTCCTCAGAACACTAATATCTAAAACTATATAGGACTCAGAAACATTAGACATCCCCTTCAAATAAAATAAAAAAAAACATGCAATTTAAATGAATAGACCTTTCTCAGAAGACAAAATATAAATCACCAACAATTACATGAAAAAATGTTCAATATCTGTGGCCATTAGAGAAATGCAAATTAACAATGAGATCCCATCTTACTCCAGAAAAAAACTTATCAAAAATCAGCCGGGCGTGGTGGCGCAGGCCTGTAATCCCAGCACTTGGGAGGCTGAGGCAGGAGGATTGTTGTGAGTTCGAGACCAGCCTGAGCTACAAAGTGAGCTTAAGGCCAGCCTGAACTGCATAGTAAGACTCTGTCTCAAAAAGACAAAACAAAAAAAACAAAAAAAATCAAATAATACAATCCCTGGTTCTACCAAAAAAAAAAAAAAAAAAAA
>PVKA01010152.1:0-53836 GCA_004027165.1 Ctenomys sociabilis | reverse complement strand
AAAAAAATCAAATAATAACAACCACTTGTAAGGCTGTGGTGTAAAATGAATATGTCTACACTGTTGATGGAAAAATAAACTACAATGGAAATTGTACAGAGATTCCTCAAAAAATTAAAATTAGAAATTCCATTTGACCTGGCTATTCTTTCTAGGTATCTTCCTGAAAGAGTTAAAGACACTATATTACAGTGATCCACATATTACAGTGATCCATGCATCCTCATGTGCACAGCAGTAATCTCACAAAGCTCATCTTGGAAGTAGCCTACATTCATCAACAGATGAACATATAACAAAATGTGGCATTTACACACAATCAAATATTTCTCTGCCATAAAAAGGATAAACTTCAGTCATTTGTAGGAAAATGGATGAACCTTCAGACCATAATGTTAATAAAATAAACCATTCACACAATCTTAACCATGTCATGGTTTCTCTCAAAGAACCCAAATACAAATAAAGAGCAAAATAAAACACAGAAAATCAGAAATAACAGCATAGATCTTTCGCAGATGGTAAGAAGACTGAGAGATGAAGGGAGTGAGGAGGAAGAGAAAGGGAGATTAAAAAAGAAACTGAGGGCCAGAGAGATAGCTCAGCAGACTAAGCACCTGCTTAGGCAAATGCAGGGACCAGGGTTCAATCCCCAGCAAAACATGCTGCACCAGCCTTGCCTCAGGTGCACTGAGCCAGCCACTGAGACCAGACATGGTGGCACATGCCTGTAATCCCAGCACTGGGGAGCCTGAAAACAGGAGGATCACTATAAGTCTGAGTGAAACCCTGTACCAAATACACTCACAAAAGGTAAATGCCATTTAAATTTAGATATTCTACTATTTACAGGAAGAGGCATAACTGTATTATCCCCTCAAATGTTACACTGGTTCTTAGATCTTCAATCAACTCTTCCTGCAAGCTTCCATTCCAAAAGCATTTTCCATTTGAAACAAAATACTTTCTAGGGCAGGTGATAAGTGGCAAGACTCTGGGCAAGTACTCAACCACAGAGCAATACACCTCAGTTCAAAAAAACAGGGGCTGGGGAGATGGCTCAGTGGGATAAGTGCTTCCCCGGCAAGCACAAGGGCCTGAGTTCAATCCCTGGTTCTGCAAAAAAAATAAAAATAAAAATAAACAAATTTTAATTTAGTTGTTTTTAGTTGTTCAAGAGATAAAAATATAAAGTGCATTTTTCAAAACAGGTCTATGAAAATTCACAATACTTTAAAGTTAGTTACTTAGAATAACTAACATAAAACAAATTTTAAAACCTATGTGAAAGAATTTAGAGCCAAACAAAAATAATGAAAATAATAAATTTCATCCAAGTCAGGCCAAATTGGTATCCCTAAGGATATATTAGTAATGTGCTGTAAATTAAAGTTAAATAAAAACATTTGAAATGAGCCCATAGGGCTGGGGAGATAGCTCAGTAGAATAAGTGCTTGCCTGACAAGCACAAGAGCCTGAGTTCAATCCTCAGTTCTGCAAAAAAAATTAAAAATAAAAATAAACAGTGAAATGAGCCCATAATTTTTGAAACAGCAAAACAGAGAATACCCTCCCCATATAGGTACAAATTCTCTATGATGAATGTGATCATTATGTGTATCTCAAGTGGACCAATAAAATCTGATTGAAAAAAATAAAAGTTATTCTTGATAAAAATAAATGAAAATAAAAGGTCTGAGATAGCTCAGCAGCATAAGTGCTTGCCAAGCAAGCACAAGGTCCTGAGTTTGATCCCCAGTACCAAAACAAAATTAAAATAAAAGCTTGAAAAAAAGAGAATAGCCTTCCAATAAGGAGCACATCGCAGGTCCTACATTTTACATGGCTGACCTCCCTGCCTCTCCCCCCACTCCACTCTTGTCCCTCCCCCTTCTTGTTTTCAGGGCCAAGGATCAAACCCAGGGCCTCATGCACATAAGCAAAGGTACGCTAGTGCTGAGCTGCACCCTCCGGCCTAGGGGGCGTCTTTCCTGGGAGGACCACAGTACAAAATGACAGAAGCTCTCTGGGAAGGGGATCGCAGGGCCACAGGCAATGAGACCCTGACCGCTAACTATAGTATTTTTACTTTTTGCAAGGAAAAAGTATTTCAGTATTACTTACAAACTTGGAAAAATTCACATTTTCTCTTCAAAATGATAAATGTGACAAATCATATGTGGAGTCAGAATGCACTGCAAGCATTCACATAGCAAATCAGTAAGGAAAATTTACCTTTAATGTAAGCATATAATTTCTACTTCAAAACACCTTCAGATCAAAATTCAAGTCTATATGAAAATCAGTCTCAATGTATTTAAAATAGTAGTGGCCTGTCTGCCTGTAATCCCACTCTAGGAGGCTGAGGCAGGAGGACTACAAGTTTAAGCTCATCCTGCACAATTTAGCCATTTAATAAGGCCTTGTATCAAAAAAAGAAAAAAAGCTTCGGGTATATTTCAGTGTGAAGATTTTGGGTTCAATAGCATTAAAGAAGTTAATAATTGTTGTCTATGAGCAGTACTGCTCTAGACAGCTAAATTAGGCAGAAATATTATAGGCAGTCAGACAGGGCTAGGCCTCAAGGGAGTCAGTGAATAGGATGAGAAGACATCCCAACTGTGGCTGGAGGGACATCTGACAAACACCAGGCCTTGACCAGGCCTACATGCCTCTCTAAGAGATAAGCAATAACTTGAATATTACACTATGAGCAGTATCACTGGTGTAATAAAGTCTAAATAGACATCAGTCACCCAAGTAGGTGACCAGGACCTCTTGATCCATCCCCTCCTAAAAAAGTCTCTGCTCTTTCCATGTACACTTGCTACATGAATTGCTTCCCCATTGGATCAATATTACTAAGTGGCTCAAGTTGTAATCTTATTGGTTGATCATAGTTTTGACCCGTAATGTAACCACCTTGTGATTGTAATCTATAAAACTTCCTTTGAGAAGTGAACTCCTTGACAACCCACTTTTGGGTCTCCTCCTGTCTCTCAAGAGCTATCTCAAATTTTTCTTGCTCTTAGCCCCCATTATTCCTTAGAATTTATTCTTTAATTTTGGGGAACACACACTCAGGGTATCTGACATCTAGCAAGTTAGAAGTTATATTATTTCCCTGTATCAGTAGTAATAAGGGTGATTCTTTTTTGTTGCTTTTTGTGGGTTGGTTCTGGTACTAGAGATTGAACCCAGGCCTTCTACACTCAGCTATATGCTCAGCTTTTTTTAAATTTTGAGATAGGGTCTCACTAAGTCCTTAAGTGGTCCAGATTAAGCTACAATTTGTGATCTTCCTGCCTCAGCCTCTCAGAGTTCTAGGATTACATACATATAACCAGATATAAAGGTGACACTTTATTATTATTTGTATTTCCTGAAGTATTTACAATGAATATTGATTTGTTTTATAATACAAAGAACAAACATGGCTGGTTCCTGAGAACATTCTAAGAATTTCCTAGAAAATATGAAGACAACACCAAATGAAAAAGGTTAAAATGTTTTTATCAGTGATAATATTTTTAGATAAACAGAATCAATGATAAGAGTTTTGGCTTAAATATATTAAAAGGATAATTAAATCTATACTCTCAAAATGACTCAACAGGCACTCATCTGGATTAATAAATTTGGAAGCTATCATATTTATGAACAATAATAGAAACCATAATCACTTCAACTGGCTCAACTGAAATTATAAAACCAATATTTTAAAAGTTCAGACTTGATAAACAACAACTCTTGTTTAAAACTGTTTTCCCATTAGGACAAAACAACTATTTTATGAGAAACTTTCAGTTCTGCACCTCAGGGTGACTGATATTTTCTAGTTCTTCCTCATTCATCTAAGAAGACTACAATCTGAAAAGATAAGCAAAAAAAAAAATAAAACCCTGAGGCTGTTTTCAAGATTAATATTATCTTTGTCTCACAGAAAATCAGGTTCTATTTTATCTTTGGAGGGCAGAATTCACTATAAATTTAAGCCAATAAAACAAAGAAAATATATTTCATTTGAGACTGCTTCATTTCCCATTCTTTAAAACTAGCTAGCAATTTCTGTGCAATTTATGTAGAAAAATAAACTTGTGAGATAAACAGGAAAGAAAGCTCAGAGCCAAGGAGTGACGTAATTGTTCATTTCAGCAGGTTTTGAGTCATACAGTTGAGCTGTAATGGTTTCAGGGACTTGGAACTCAGAGGATATGTAATTTACCAAGCTCTAAAACTATTTTGAACTTCCTCCTCCAGACAGAAATTGATTGTTGCTTGTCTAAACCTTCAAAATCTACCTTTTTTCCCAAGAAATAGGAGACGAAAGGGGCCATAAAAGGGAAAAAGTATTAATGTGTCATGTACATGAACCAACTCCACAAAATGTCATCATTATGTAATACAAACATACACTAATAAAAATTTTAAAATATGTACCTTTTTCTCTCTTGATACAGCACCCTAAGATCCACTCAATCTTTTCTGAGTCAAGGGAGTACAGGAAGGAAAACTTAATAAGGAAGTTACTTTAAGTCTTGCTTTTCAAATGTGTTTGTACTTTCAAGCAACTGAAAATAACATACATGGTTTAACTGGAAGAGCTACTCCAAAGTGAAACGTATTTAGACCCAGGTTTCATTTCAGCAGCACAGGCAGGGAACTCTCGACTCTGGTCAAAATTGCCCTCCACTTCCCCTCAGCTATTCATGTGCTTTTCTTCTTTAAGGAAAAGGAAACTAAAAAGGTCTTTTTGACTGAAGATCACTCAGTTCAGCAGACAATAATCTGGATTCATCATGAGAAATCTCTGCAAAAAAGTATTAAAAAACAAGAAAAATAAGTACTCAGACTAGATACAGCAACCTTAACGGAGCTCCCAACCCATGTGACTCCACAAACAGGCTCAAGGTCAGCACTTGCCAAGTGACGTAAGCCATAGCCAGGCAATGTGGGAAGCCTGCGGAGTGCCCATGTCACTTTTTGCTTGCTTAGTCACCGGTCTGCTCAGTGTGCTAACACTGTACTTGGGCTGGCCCCTCCAAAAGCAAAGGAGATGCATTCTAGTCAGCATGAGGAAAAACACATGCTACTGCACAAGACTGAAGTTTGTAGAGTTGAGAAAAAAATTTTTTTTCAAAAAGCACCTTTATTATTCTCTTAAATCCTCTTGAAAAAGACAGTTCAAATGAATAAACAGATGTAAAACTACTGAGTATTTCTCCCAGTTGGGGAACTGAACTTGTACTTGCCAATCTATGTCTAGCTTCCAGAGGGAGCTCCTCAGCCCACTGGAATCAAACAAAGGAGTCCTTAGACAAGAGTCAGAGTGGGCTTTGAATAAAACATACTCCCTGCTTCAAAGAGTCAGAACAAAACTGGCAGACAAAGGACCAGTGTATTTACAGTCCCTTTAAAACAAAATTCACTCAAAACACAACTTACTATCCACACTGCAGAAAGCTGTAGCATGAAAGGACAAACATCCAAATTATAGGCGCCCAGCATTTTGAAAATTCTATGATCCTTGCTCTAACTTCTTGCTTCTGTAACTTTTGGTGGACAATGAGCATAAGCTTAAAAAGCATCACATTAAGAAACCAGCATCACTGAAGTTCTCCAACAAGGGGGCTTGCCAGTTAGCTAAGTTTAAAGCGCTTGCTTGGGCAAACTCAAGTCAGCACAGGAGACCATGGTTGATCCCCAGCTCCACAAGCTTCACCAGACCCGCCCTTAAGGCAGCCTGCGCCACCTCCCCCCAAAATCCTTCTCCAATAAAACTGGCATGCAGCTCTAGGGGCAGGAGCCGGGTGGGCGGGGAAAGAAAGGATAAAGGCCCTCCCATGAGCTTTATTAAGGTTAACAAGGAAAGCAGTTTCTACCTTCACAGGTAGACTCCAAAGTTATGGTAATTAGAAAGACCAAAGGAGGGAACAACCAGCTAGACTGCAGAGGTGCCAGGCAACACCACCAAGAAAGCCCACTCCCCTCACCCACCTGACAAAATGCATGGGCAGTAACAGGCAGCCACCTGAGGGCTCTTATTTAACATGTAAGACACACACACACACACACACCCATGCATGTACACACGTATGTATGTTCTCACTTCAATATCAGCATAGTACGGTAACAGGAATACACACATACACAGGGCCCTTTACTTATTGTTAAGTAAGCTGCCTTCCTAACAGGCTCTCCTCTTTCACTTATTCATTACAAAGAAAGAAGAAACTAGATGGCCAGAAAGCCTAGGTTAGGACCAAAGACAGTCATGAAAGCAGAACAAGGAGTGACAAGCACACACCTGAGCTTTGAGAAAGTCACCAGTCCCCAATGAAAGGAGAGTTTGTGGGTGGTCACAGTAGCTGTCTATCCTCTTTCTTTTTCATGTTTTTCCCCAAATACACTGTCCTCTGTTACACTAAACTTTTCTTTATTTTAGTTCTTTACTGGCACCAGGTTTGGGATCGCAGAGGGCTGCGTTTTCAGCAGTGACAAGCTGTCCATCCCGCAACCGCCCCCGACATCCAGGGCTATGTCAAAACTAGGAAAAAGTCAGCCAAAGTAAAAACCAGATTTCAAATTCTAAAATCTCTCACTAGATGGAGATCACTTCTTTTTTTTTTTTTTTTTTTTTTTGGAGATCACTTCTTTCCCTGAAAATAACTAAATCCAGTTTCATGTTATATAAACTAACTGTAAAACCCCATTTAAGCATTAATGGAGAAAATCAACTGATGCAAACATTTTCAATTCCTCTATTTAAAAAAATCTTTGGCACTCGCCTTTCATACTAGAGTCAACTTTAAACTTTCTGAAACAAGACTTTTGTTGCAGAGATTTCTTCTGCATCTCAATTCTCACAGAAATCTGAAATGTACCAGAGAAATACCAAAGTTCATTTCCTAGCTTCGGAGAAGTTCCAGTCAGGCCTGGAAAGAACACGGGTGTGGAACACATCTAGATACAGGTTATAAATTAAACATTTAAGTCATAAAAGTCTCCACACATGAACAGGACTTATGGGGTCACAGGTTGATTTATCATAAATGTATAACCAATTATTTACTTTTCGCCTCCATTTTGTTTCTTTTCTTTTTTTGTAGTCAGCTCAGCCTGCCCTTGGGGCCAAGCTGGCACATCACGTGGGATTGAACAGCAGTCCTTGCACTTGCCTAAGCTTGCCTAACCAGGCATTTTAGACCACAGAGCTATCTCACTGGCCCATTTTGTTTTGAGCTCCCCATTATTTTAAGACATCATTCATTGATGACTTCCTTCTCTTCCAGTGCTAGCTGCAACTAGGAGGCTATTTACATTCTAGCAGATTTTCATCTGCAGCGTCCTAAGCAGAAATCCCTTGCAAATAAAATGTGGATTTTTTTTTTCAACAGTGCTGAGCCCCAAATGCTAACGTGGAACCATAGATCACTTCAATGGATGGATATGACGTAGGAAGCTTAGAAAACACCTTATATTTCTCTGTTTCTTTGTGGTTCTTCATCCATGTTTCTCATGTGAATCTTCCACCTACCCTGGGAGCCTCTTTAATGCTGTGATCAGGGTCTCTAAGCCATGAGAGACCTCATAAAGTCACTCATGCGGAAACCAGACACAACTAGAACCTTAGCTTGTGTATCCACAGCTTCAGGGCAATCTTTTGTTCCTCTTTGTGGGCTACTGCTCAACTTCTTTTAAGGGTAAGAAGGGATGGGGGAGTACCCAACTAATTCTGCAATTAAAGAATGGATTTATGTGAGTAAAAATGTATGCACTGTGATTCCTCAAGAAGTCCCTCAGAGGGGGGCTGGGGAGATGGCTCAGAGGAATAAGCACTTCCCTTGCAAGCACAAGGGCCTGAGTTCAATCCCTGGTTCTGCCAAAAAAAAAAAAAAAGTCCCTCAGAGATAATTAAATTATAAGGGAAAAATATTTTTATTATCTTTCAAAATATACAGCTTTTAAAATACCATTCAAAGCTGGGTACACACACCTGTAAGGCTGAACCTCAAGAGGCTGAGACAGAAGAACTGTGAGTTCCAGGCTAGCCTCAGCTATATAGTGAGCTCCAGGCCCAAAATGCATAGCAAGACACTATCTTAAAAAAAAAAAACAAAAAAAAGCAATAATAATAATAAATAAAAATCAAGGATAAATGAGTACTTTTTTAATGTATGGGTGATTTTTCTTTTCCATGTACCATGACAGCCCTCTTCCTCAGTTTACACTAGTAACATATTAGTAACATAGGAAGAGGGCTGGAGAGATAGCTCAGCAGCTTAAGCACCTGCTTGGCGAGAGTAAGGTCCTGAGTTTGATCCCTGGTACCAAAAAAAAAAAAAAAAAAAAGAATACCATGGGAAGAAAATGAACTTCAGGAAGGCAAAGCTCTACAGGCATTACACCAAGTGCAAAGACCATGTGAGGTAATAACGACTGCGGCCATGGACACGTTCACTCAGGATCCTCTGAGAGGTAAGCTCTTGATTACATGTCACACCTCTACGCCTCAGAAAGGAAGTGACTCAGACCACTTTTCACTCAGCCACCTTCTCTAACACAGGCCTAAAGTAGAAGCTTCAATGAGCAGGGAACCAAATCCCGGCCCCACAACCTTTGGCCCACAGAAAACCCTAGACCCTTGAGTAAACATCTCTCAGTAGCTACAGAAACTTCTGTGAGACCAACCAGTTCATAATCAAACTATCAGTTCCCCTCAAACTTAGCTATTTTCTCTGCTCTCATCTCAGTGACTATATCTGACAAGCAACTTTTCCAAGTTAAAATCTGGACAACTTCTGAATCCTTCTCCTCCCTCTTTTTTTTGGTGGAACTGGGGATTGAACTCAGGCCCTTTGTGCTTGCTAGGGAAGTACTTATTCCACTGAGCCATCTCCCCAGCCCCCATCTCCTCCCTCTTTTGCCACATCTCATCATCAAGTTTTGAAGCTGGGCGTGGTGGTGTGTGCCTGTAATCCTAGCACTTGAGAGGCTGAAGCAGGAGGATCTCTGCAAGTTTGAGGCCATACTGGGCTACACAGTGTGACTCCCATCTCAAAAAACCAAAACCAGCCAGTTGTAGTGGTGCACACCTGTAATCTCAGTACTCAAGTGGCTGAGGCAGGAGGATCATTATGTGTTCAGGGCCAGCCCAAGCTACAAAGTGAGTTCAAGGCCAACCTGAGCTGTACAGTAAATCCCTGTCCAAAAAAAAAAAAAATACAACCAGGTTTTGAAATAAGAACAATACTGTCGGATAGCCCCAAGCCTGCCTATTGCCATAATGGCCTGCTGGCCTCC
This sequence comes from Ctenomys sociabilis, assembly GCA_004027165.1. NCBI lineage: Eukaryota > Metazoa > Chordata > Mammalia > Rodentia > Ctenomyidae > Ctenomys > Ctenomys sociabilis. The sequence goes on along the minus strand of PVKA01010152.1, from coordinate 44,533 downwards.
TACAGGATGCCAACCAAACTTCATTAACAACTGACATTTCTTGAAGACTCTGTGCCAGCCACTCTAAGCTTTGGCTGTGAGTGAATTTAACCTGTGCCACTATTTGAGGTTGGTGAGTCCTTGTTTTACAGATGAGGCAGCAGCTGAAGCAAACTTCATTATTGCTTTATGATAACATGAGGGAGTTCAAGGACGTAGCACTTGTGCTGAACTCTCTTACTTGTGCTTCCTTGCACAAAATTTTCTCCTCCACCTGGAAGGCCTTTCAAACTTCTCTGCCTGGCTTCAAAGGTTGCCTAAGCATCCTCCCTAGAAAGTCTTATAGCGCCACCTGCTGGTTTCCTTGCCTCTAAATTCTCAAAGAAGTCTAGACCTTGGCTTTGGAGATTCTAATGTCCTTGGTCTGAGTCCAGACAGGCCACTGGGACTTTGAAAATCCTCCCAGGTTAATCTGACATGCAGTCGAGGTTAAGACCCACCACACTGCAAAGTATTTTTTACATCTGAGCTGATAATAAGAGCACATGAGCTTCTGAAATAAACCTTTCACAATCACCCCGGGGGATCTGTAAATCCTAGAAATTCCTGGGTCCCTCCATATAACTAAATCAGAACCACGGGCAGGGCTCCAGAAAGGATTCACGTCCTCGGATAATCCTGATAGGTGGCTGGATCTGGGGGCTCTCTCTTAGAAAAGAACTAGGTCATTGAATTTGAACCCACCAGGGCCCCGGGTGGTGCCCAACCCATAACTGGACAGTGTTAAAATAAATGTGTGAGGGGAAAGAACTCTAGGAAAGTGCACCTTGTGACTAGGTGTTACAACGTATATTCGATATTCAAACTTCCTGCACCAGTTCAGCAACAAGTGCTTCCCACAACACAATGCAAACACTGGGAAGCTTCTCAGGTATGATTTTTAATCCTCTATTGCCCCCTGCTGACCTAAAGAAGAATAGCTAAATCAAAACGGTTAGTTTTAAATTAAATACGCACAGAACTAGTTACACACTGTGTGATTTTTGGCAACACCTACTCTATCAGTTTCTTTGCTCCAAGCTATTAACTCCCAAAGCATTTGCTCTAACCCCTCTGCAGACCTGCACAGCAGGGCTCCCAGTGCACTTTCACAGCCTAACCACAACCGATCCACCACTGAGTTGTCTCAATTCTTGGTTATTCAAAGTGGAGGGGAGGCCAGCACCCATCCCTAGCACTCAGAAACTCACTGACAAATGGATCATCTGAGACCCCATCCAAGACTTACTGAATTGGGATGTTTTTTTGCATAATAATGGGGATTGAATGCAGAGGCTTTATACTGAGCTACAGCCCCAGCCCTATTTTATTCAGAGACAGAATCTTATTATATCACTATGTTGCCCAAGGTGGGCTCAAACTTACGATCCTGTTTCGGCCTCCCAGAGTGTCAGAATCTGGATTTTTAAGAAGAGTCCACACACACTATAAAACTTGATAAGCACTGGTTCCCAATGACTAGATTCACTATTTGATTACAAATACATGCTGATACTGTCACTATCCTGAAATAAAATTCACCCCCTAACACATGAAAACCTCCCCCCAAAGATCTCAGCACAGTGACTTCATGGTAACACAAAGGTGACAAAAGGAGAGGTTCATAAGAATTCTATTTCTGTACATAAATATTCAACACAAAACATAAACAACACTTATATTCTACATATCCTAAGATACCATTCAGTGAGGAATCACTGGTCTACCACCACTCTTCCTACAGTCTCACAGAAAAGAATCTTTTTTCTCTTTTCAAGTTGAAAGATTACCTTTGGCAGGATCTGAACCCAGCACCTCCCACATGCTAGGCAAACACTCTACCACTGAGCTCCATCCACCAGCCAGAATTCACCTTTATAAAACCTCCCTTCTCCGCAGTTCCTCCCTGGACCATAAACCCTTCCAAATCTACAACAAGGTAACCACCATAAAACATTTCCTTCTAGTTACCATATTTTCTCCCTCAGCAGTAAACTTTGTGTCCATTTGTTCATCTCTACCTCACCAATCCATGCCCATCTAACATTCACATCCATCAATACATGTACAAGGATTATGAAAGATATCCGAAGTGCCCAAATCAATGAAAACATGTCCAGACTCATCTAGCTGACCTTGAAATGGACACTGCTGGTTGCTTGTTGCCTCATTCATGAATTCATTCTTCATATGATTAAGGTGGATCCTGTTGAGTCTACACAAGCCAGGGGGTAGCATTCCCCTTGCCAACTGCTATTTGACCAGGGCAGATACCTGACCTAAATTGGTCCAATCTTCCCCTGAAGGAGGGCATAATCCAACTGTGGGAGTTTTGTCCTCCCAGCTTCTTTTTGCTCCAACATGTACATGCATGCATGTGTGTGAGAGACACAGACACAGACACAGACACAGACACAAAGAGACTGACTGGCAGTTATCTCCCTAACCATAAGGAAAACCAACATTATCGTGGAAAGCCAAGACCTATCTTTGAAGACATGGTTGATCTACCTGAGCAGTGTGGGTCTACAATCCATCCTTCCTCTAGATTTTGTGAGATCATTTTCTTACTATTCAAGCAATTAGGCTTTCCCAGCCCAAACCATCCTAACATTGCCTGTCTTTCTCAAAACTTTCTTCCCTTGGCTTTCTCTTTTTTTCTTTTCTCTCCCACAACACTGAAGCTCAAACTTGAGGGCTGATTGCATTCAACTCCACCGAGCTGCACTCCCAGCTCCATCGCAGTTGATTTTCTAAGCCTCATGCTTTTGGACTTCTCCATCCCTGGTCTCCCCTCTTCCTTCATCTACTGCTGGCATCTTGGTGTCCTTCTCTACTCAAAGTATACTCTTCCCAGAAACCATTTCAGAGTGCTTTAGCCCTCCCTTGACACATGCACACCTGCCCCACCCCCACAATAAATTCCTAACAGTCCTTCAAAACTAAATCTAAATGTCCCCTCTGTGAAGACCACCTTCAAGACCCTAGGGCTCCTTTGCCTTCTTGTGATATGAAGCTCTTTAGTGAGCCCTCTTCTCAAAAGAATGCATTATGCAGTCTATTGCATAAACTATCAATTATAGTAAAATACAATTTTTCAACCCAATCTTCTTTTGAGACAGGCTCTAACGGAATAGTTGAGGCTGGCCTTTAACTCACTATGTAAGTAAGCCAGGTTGGCCTTGAACTTGGGGCAATCTTCCTGCCTCAGCCTCCCAAATGCTGGGATTATAGACTGGGACTATGTACCACCATGCCCCTCAAAATAATCTTTTTTCAGTATCAGGAATTAAACTAAGGACTTTGCACTTGCCAGGGAGGCACTTGTGCCACTGAGCTATATCCCTGGCCCTTAAAACCAAACTTCTAATAGAGTGATAGTGGTGCCTTAGTTCAAGAACACTTTTATCTGTGGACAATTTCATTGGCAAACTGAAGCATTTGGCAAAATTTTGTTTGTGAACTCTGCATCAGATGGTGAACATGAACATGGCTGCCTTTTCCAGAATCACAGAACGAGCTAAGTTTGTGAACCAAGGAAGGCATCCGTGTATATGCTTTTTTATTAGCCTAGTAAAAAGATCTAGTGTTGGGCATTCCAGCTACCATAATTTTGAAGTCGTGATGTGCATAGATGGTATTTGAAGAGCACCAATAACTGTACTGCAATATGAAAATGTGACTTGTACTGGTACTATGCCTTCTGTGACTGACAATTATTGTTAATACTATGGTTTGTAATTGTGGGGGTTTGTTATATTAATCACACCCCACTGAACCACACTTCTTCCTATCCATGCCTTGTATAATCCTCTACTGTATCAAGCACATGTGATGCAGACAGACTTGATATCAACACATGTGATGCAGACAGGTGTGGGAGTACCCTAGGAGTGCCTTCATGGAGGCCAAGCACATAGTAAAGGAGAAACAAAGTAAAGCCCCCTTTCAGTTAAGCCACCAACTGGATAAAGTCACCAGTAAAACTGTCTACCGAAGCCACGGGTTGGAGAAAACAACTAAGCATTATTGTTTTAAGGCACTGGTTTCTGGTGTTTCAGTACCCAATAATAGATAACTAAAGCAGTCATTCATACCAATAGCCAAAGAAGTACTCAATTTCAGTTAGATACTGTTAAAAATAAAAATTGTTTCTGCCTAAGAGTTTAGGAACCCCAAGCTCTATCTCTACAGACCCATTAGGAGCTGAGGCCCTAAAGATAAAGGCCCTTATTCAGGGTGAGATCCCACAGTCTTTTCTACTACCATACTACATTACTGGTACCCATATAGTTAAACTAATTCCAGTATATCGGTCTTCACTGTAACCCTAAAAGAGCTGAGGTCCCAGGACATAACAGGTGTTTAACATATTTATTAAATGAATGCAAGCTACAAATAGATGTTTCAACAACTGAACTAAGTTGCCTGAAAACAATTAAAAGCAAATACTTAAGATATAATTTCTGCCGGGCGTGGTGGCGCATGCTTGTAATCCCAGCACTGGGGAGGCTGAGGCAGGAGGATTGTTGTGAGTTCGAGACCAGCCTGAGCTACAAAGTGAGCTTAAGGCCAGCCTGAACTGCATAGTGAGACCCTGTCTCAAAAAGACAAAAAAAAAAATTATATATATATATATATATATATATATATATATATAATTTCTAAGGTCCCAGGAGAGAGCTCAGTAGAATAAGCGCTTGCCTGGCAAGTGCAGGGTCCTGAGTTCTAATCCCGGTACCTCAAAAAAACAAAAAAAAAGACATTTCTATATACCAAAGACTTTTCCGAATGCTTTACATATACCAACTAAATCCTAACTTTCAAGATGGTATTACCCTAGGTTCACCAACAGGCACAGAGAGGATTGGTGACTTGTCCAAGGTCACACAGTAAAAAAGTACCAATGCTATAGGAACAGGAAGTCAGTCTGTGTTGATTTTATAGTTTTCACTAATGGGCCCAAAGCACATTGCAATGAAATGAAATTTTTAAACATGTAACACATTTAAGAGATTTCGCGAAGGACCTGACTCAGTGGTAGAATTCATGTCTTGCATGCGCAAGGCCCAGGATTCAATCCCTAGCACCACTAAAAAGAGAGATTTCATTAGCACATTTTATGGACACCGTTATTAAAAACCTGATTTTGTGGATAAAGTTTTAGTAGCATGTAATTCGGTTTTATGGTTGAAAACATACTTTTCAAAAGAGTAAAACAGTGGTTTTAATGCTAAAATTCAGGTTTTCGAATAGCCTTCACTGTCAAAGAGGTTTCTTTCCAAGGCACGTGTTTAGGAAATGTAAGGAAGGTATCTCGAACCTAGGAATAATGCTCACCGGGGAAAGTTGGGCAGAGCTCCGTCCCTCCTCCCGCAGCATTCCCAGGCCGGCCAGCCCCACACTCCCCAGCAGCTTCTGCGAAGGTGACCCTCCCCTAGCCATGTTCCAAGTTCACAAAACTGACTCTGCCAAGCAACCAAAGCCTCAAACGCAGTAGAGCCCCAGCCTCAAGAAGGCAACAGCCCAGGTGGGCACTTCGGAGAGAGGCACTTTAACTTTTGAAAGTTTTATTCCAGAGATCACGACCCAAACGGCCAACCCCACCCACCTAAGGTCTCAACACCTCCGCCTGGCAACCACTCTCCCCAAGCAGAGGTGTGAATGAAATGGGAGACCAGGACGTAGCCAGCACGAAAGCGGGAAAAGTCGGGGGGAGAGCCGGACCTGGGCCCCTGAAAGGCCCCACGAGAGCGAGGGGAGGGCTCCGGGCGACCGGGAGAGGTTGATGACAGGTGTCACACGACTCTATGCTCTCACCTTGAACATGTTTCTGGCAGCGGCGGCTCCGGCAGGGTCACCCCGGCCTTGGCCCCGCCTACTATAGAACGTCGACTACGGAGGCCCAGTAGGGTCCTGATTGCCCCGACTGCTCATGGGCTGCGGCGTGGGTGAAGATCGTACCGCCAGTTCGATGTGCTCAAGGCTTAATTCAACTAGCCTGAGCAGGAAGTCGCATAGCTCTGATGCGGAGCGTCGAACCTTGGGCGAGAGGCCAAAACAAGCCCCGCCTCCAGGAGGCTCTGCCCCTACTATGGTTACCAGGCCGGTAGAAACCGCCGGCTCCGAGTGGGCGGCACGCAGAGGCGTGAATGATGTGGCGACGGGCGCCGTGCTGCGCTGGGAAGCACCCTACCCGGCCACGATTGGGCGCCCAGCGACATGGGCGGGGAGTCCGCTGAGCCGAGGCAGCCAGACGGGGGCGCTCGCCAGCTCTCGGTGTCTTTTTCAGACCTCAGAGCTGAAAGTCAGCGGTAGGGGCCTGGTTTTACGTCACAAAAGGGTTTTGATCTTTACCTTGTGCTGAATGTTTCTCAGGTTTTAAATTTAAATTAATTTGCCATAACAGTTTAAGATTCTTGACTGTCAGTTCCTCACTAACAGTCCCAACTCTGTTCCTTAATAGGAGAAGTAATGATAGCCGTGATTATTGACAAGAATAGCAAGCCCTAGCACCTCACTATGGGCGCAGCTCTTATCTGAGCTCGCTACATATATTTGCCCCACAGAAAGTGGGCACCGCTTTCGTACCCAATCTGTAGGTGAAGCAGCTGAAGAATTATGACATGAAGACGTTTGTATAGGGTCACACAGCAAGGGTGGGTGAAAGCCGGGAGCCAGACCCCAACCTTTGAAGTTTATGTGTAGCCTAAACCATGATTTGGTTTACTTCAGTTTGGGGTTTTTTTCAGATAAGGTCTTATTATGTAGTCCAGCCAGGCTGGCCTTGAACTCAATTCTGTAGCTCAGGCTGAACTCCCAGAGATCCTCCTGTCTCAGTCTTCTGAGTGCTAGGCATATTTCCTGTTTCTTCCTGTGTTTCCACCCTCACCCCATGGAAGGGAAAGCCCCTTTTCAGTAAAGAGCAGGTGGGTTCTGGGATGTGTGCACACCAGGAACACACCTGTCCTTGAAGAACTCAGGCTTTTTTTTTTTTTTTTTTTTTTTTTTTTGTCTTCTTTTTTTTTTTTTTTTTTTTACAGAACCAGGACTTGAAATCGGGCTCTTGCACTTGTCAGGGAAGTGCTTATTCCATTGAGCCATCTCCCCGGTCAATTTTTTTTCTCAGGCTTTGTGTGTGTGCGCGCATATGTGTATTTTATGAAAGGGTCTACAGGGTGTTCTAGCTACTCACTTCTAGATCGGACACACAGTGATCCGCCTGTTTACAGCCTCCCAAGTGCTGGGATTACAGGAACATCACCAGCCCAGTCTCAATTGCCATCTCAGTGTGCCCTGGGGGCAGGGCCTGCATGGCAGACCCAGGGATCGAACTTCCAGTCCCTGTACCTGCATGCAGGTGCTTTAGTCCTCTGACCTCTTTGGTTGGCCCTCAGGCTTTTTTAAATTTTTTTTTACATAAATAAATTTACTTTCTTAGAAGTTGGGTTTCAAATCACTATGAGAAAACACAATTGGGGAAACACGCATTTCAGTGAGAGATCTATCACAGGCTTTGGGCTTTGGACCTGAGATGGTTAGAAAGTTGGGAACAGCAAGGTACAGCTATGAACTGTGAGCTGTGAGTCCCAGGCCTGCTTCCAGGATGTTAGGGATTGCTTTTTTTGTTTGTTTCCTTCTCAAAAGAATTGTTTATTCCAAGCCATCTCCACCCCAACCTCTAGGGAGAAATATTGACTGGCTGAAGGCCCCAACCTGTCCTGTAACATCCTTAGATATGTAGGACTGTGAAGCACAATGATAAATTAGAAGAGGAATTTAGTACTGGGGTTGTACCAAGCCCTTCTCACTGAGCTCCAACCCCAACCCTTTTTAGTTTTTACTTTGAGACTAAGTTACTAAGCTGCCCAGACTGGGCTCAAACTTGCCATCCTCTTGCCTCAACCTTGTAGAGTGATGAGATGACAGGCCTTCACTACCATACCCAATGTAGAACAGGAGTTCTTAGAGGGCATGTAAACTCCGATGTGAACTCAGATGGGGGAAATAATGACAACTTTGTTTTCATTAACTGAATTTAGTGTTTATTTCAGTTACTGTGTAGGTGACCAACCACAGTAGTGTTAGTAGGACTTCTGACTTTGTCATCAGTAGAAAGCACAGACATTGTCATACCATGTTTAGTCATGAAAGATGGTTCAAAATGTCTTGTTATGCTCATTATGACTTCAAAAATACAGGTATTTTAGGTTCTTATTTTGTTTCACATTTCTTGTGTTTTGTTTTGTTGAGACAGGGTTTCACCAGGCAGCTCAGGCTGGCCTTAAGCTCACTGTGTAACCCAGGCTGGCCTTGAACTCTCAGTGATCCTGCCTCAGCCCAAGTGCTGGGATTATAGGTGTGTGCCACCATACCCAGCTCTTATTTTATTTAATGCATAAAAGTACATATTACTATAATTTTGTTTAAAAAACACTTTGAGGATGCGACTAAGAATTTGGGAGCTCCATCCAAATTCAAGTAATGCTTCAAAAAATGAAAAGCTAGAGGTGGAACTAGGTGACTAGTACACACCCTCTTACTTTACCAGTGATGGGACCCAGCCACAGAGAAGTTGAAGGCCTTGCCCAAAGCTTCACAATAGACAAGTATATAAAACCTCTTACTTTGCAGCCAGACATTCATGTTGGTGCATCCCTATAATCCCAGCACTTGGAAGGCTGAGACAGGAGGATTGGTGCACTGGAGTTTGAGGCCAGCCTGAACTACTTAGCAAAACCCTGTTTCAAAACCAAAGAGCCTAAATGGTGTAATTATATAGATTATGACCTTAATGGTTTAACTTATATACTTGCAGATTACCTTTTTATAAGGCAAATAAATCATCCCCCAAAGACCAAAAGTACTCATATTCAAAAATCACATAAGCAAAAATGCACAGGAAAAAGCCGCAGAGTACATTTGCCACCAGTTCCAAAGGCAAAGGTGAAACCAACGCTACAGTAAGTATCTGTCTTTTCCCTTGTGTCATTTTCTATAACTAGACAGTTTCCACATTTGTCCACATTTACCTAGATCAACTCGAACACTTCTTGCATAAATTAAAAGTTCTCTATTTGAAAATTACTTTCACCAGGCATGGTGGCACATGCCTGTTGTGTCAGTACTAAGGAGGCTGAGGCAGGAGGATCTGCAAGTTTGAGGCCAGCCTGGGCTATAAACTGAGACCCTGGCTGAAAAAAAAAGTAAAATTATATAAATACAACTACTTTCAAATTGAATAGGTGTTATAATTCTAGTTGGTAATTACATAGTATTGTAGAAAACATCTATTTGATCCTGATTCAACCTGGAAAACAGTTTTGTTATTCATTTTTGTGCTTGAGGAAGAACTAACCAGAGGAGGTGAATGACTTGCAGAGAAAGTGAAACAGCTTGTCCTGGCACTCACTGGCTGGAAAGCCCTTTTCACACCTCAGGCCTCTGTTCTGTGCCGGCTTTCAGCCAGCATTGCTGCTGGGTCCCTCTGCTCAGGGCAGGAGGGCAGGAGGCCCTTTCCCACCTGCATGATCTGCCCATATAGGGACATCATTGAACGTGGTACATACCTGTCATCCCAGCATTGAAGGAGGCTGAGACAGGTGGATCATAAGTTGAGTTTAAAAAAAAAAAAAGGATGTAGCTCAGTGTGGAGGCCTTGCTTTAACTCCTACTAACACCAAAACAAAAACAAGAAGTAGAATAATTGTCTGATCTGACTGGGACAAGGCTGCTCCTAGTGGAGATCTAAGAAGGGCCTTTCTTTTCTAGCTAATAATCATGAGCCCCAGAAGAGAACTGGACCACACTAACTTCCGCACTTCCACATCCTATTTACACCACACTAGAGTGAGCTGGACAGTGCTTTAAGAACTAACTGAAGGGGCTGGGATATAGCCAAGCAGCACAAGCACCTGCCTGGCAAACTCAAGGTCCTGAGTTCAATTCCCAGAAAAAAAAAAAAAGAACTAACTGAAAATACCAGGCATGATGTACACATCTTTAATGCCAGCCCTTAGGAGGCTGAGGCAGGAGGATCCATGTGAGTTCAAGGGAAGTCTGCACTACGTAGTGAGATCCTGTCTCAGAGGGAAAAAGAAGACCTAATAATAGTATTAGGCCATAAATGTTTTTAGAAGGCAAGGTAATCTCATACTTTTTGTTTCCTACATGCTTTCCTCTCCTCTCTGTTTTTGGAGAGGGTGCTTTTTTACCCAGCCCTGTTTGTTAGACACCTCTTGTTTTTCAGGACTGAGCAATGAACCTAGCACTTCCCCACAGAGCTCTGGCCCCAGCCCTTGTTTCCTTTTTATTTTGAGATGGGGTCTCACTAAGTTGCCCAGGTGAGGCTCAAGCTTTGTGACTCTGTCTTACCCTCCCAGAGTTCTGGGGTTACAGGTGTGTACCACAATGCCTGACTTATTATATGCTTCTTAGTGATCAATTCACAATCTGTATGCCTCCCGATAAGAAAGTTTTAGCCAGGATTTTTTTTTTAATCCCAAGGGAAGTGTTCCTAAGCTTTTCATATCCTCATACTGATTCATTCTGCAGATGACCACTTCTAATTACTGTATCAAATTTTCCTCATTAAGTCTGTCAGTTTGTGGGGCATGGGAAGGAATAGGAGAAGGAAACAGAAATTGAGAATTCTCCAAGATATGATCGTGAAAACTTCAGAAATATGAACCTCTGTTTTTCCCTCTCTTATAATTAACAGAGACATTTCGGCTCAAAAAATACAAAGAGCATGGTTCATTCATTTGGACAGAATGATATTTCGACTCTTAAAGCACACAGTTTGTGCAGCGGTATGTATTTTTTATTTTCTCTGGTAGATTCAATTACTTATTAAGCAAAAAGACCTATTAATTAAACATAAAATAGCGCAAAGGCCTGAGTCCAATCCCTAGTTCCACAAAAATAATAATAATAATAATAATAATAATAATAATAATAATAATAATAATAATAAAATAGATAACTGTCTTTCCCTCTTCTATTTGAATCTAATAATACTACACAGAATTCTGGAATTGCTTCTTTTGTTAACCATAAATTAATATTTCAGGATTTAATTTTATTTTGAGACAGGGTTTTGCTGTGTAGTTCAAGCTGGCTTTGCACTCACAGCAATAGTCCTGCCTCAGCCTCCCCAGTGCTGGATTCCAGACATGCACCCCCATGCCCTGCTTAAACTTATTTTTAATATAGGTTGCTGCCATTTCTTTTTCTGAAATTAATATACTGTTGTTCTGTCTGTTTGAGACAAGGTCTCACTATGTAGTTCAGGCTGCCCTTGAACTCACTGTGCAGCTCAGGCTGACCTGCCACTCGGAGCTCTCTGGCTTCAGCTCACATGAGTGAGTGCTGGGACTGCAGGCATGCAGTGCCATCCCAGCTGAAACTGGATTTCTCATTTGAAGATGTGAGACAGTGATTTGGTGCATTAGAGGCTGGGGTGTGGCTCAGTGCTGGAGCCTGAGCTTAGCGCGCTCCCAACGCCACTGACTTAGAAGTGCCCGTAGTTTCACTTCTGAGAGCATTCTATAGTACAGGGATAATTTCACTCCAGCCTTGATTATAACAGCAAGGAAAGTGAACATGTAGTGTCCATTTATGAGATGCAGGTTAAATGAGTCTTGCTGAGTTTCTTTTTTTTTTTTTGTTTTGTTTTTGGTTTCACTACATAGTTCAGGCTGGCCTTGAGCTCACTGTGTAGCCCAGGCTGGCCTCAAACTTGCACCAGTCCTCCCATTTCAGCCTCCTGAGTGCTGGGATTATAGGTATGCACCCCACACTTGGCTCTTCCTATCTTCATAGTGATAAACCTAGCAACATCCGCCTGATTATGCAACAGAATGATAACCAAGATACCCTATTAGTGAAAACAGCCAGTCAGAACAATATAAAGAATATAATCCTATTCAAATAAAAACCAAACACAGATGCACATCCTCCCTCCTCCCCAAAATAACTTTTGTGATCCAAGCAGAATATTAAGGTTCCCTTGGTATAGTGCCAAATGTTCAACTAATAAAATGACCCATAATTCCAGTAGTCTGTTATTAGTAATATTCACACAGAGGGAATTCTGGCATCCCCTCAAAAATCATAGTCTGACCCATTTTTGATGTAGTAAAGCAGAGCACTCAGAGAAAAGCCACTCAAGTAAACTCTTGACATTTGGGAACCATTCTTCATTGTCTCACATGCAGAGCTTACTTTTAATGATCATGCTACTGGTTTCCTCATAATTTTAGACTCTTAGTAACAGGAAGAGGGAAATGAATTCCTTCTTTTTTCATCTATTACCCTAAGTGTCATTCAATGCTTAGATTAATGATGGTTTGTACTGGACCTGGGATTGAACTCAGGCCCTTGCACTTGCCAGGCAAGTGCTTATTCTACTGAACTATCTCCCTGGCCCCCTAACATATATGTTTATGCAATTATCATAGTCATAAAGGTTGAGCAGAGTCATTTAAGGGGTTAAGAGTTTTAGAGTCAGACCTAAATTTAGAATGTCAGCATCTGTGTATGTTGTTAGGTGAGTTATAAAAATCCCCTGGGGGGCAGGGGAGATGGCTCAGTGGAATAAGCGCTTCCCTGGCAAATGCAAGGGCCTGAGTTCAATCCCTGGTTCCACAAAAAAAAATCCCCTGGGCCAGGGAGATAGCTCAGCAGCATAAGTGGCTGCCTGGCAAGCACAAGGTCCTGAGTTTGATTCCCAGTACTGCAGAAAAGAAAAGAAAAAACAGGTTAAAAAAAATCCCCTGGACCTCAGTCTTCTCATCTGTGAAATGGGGACAATACTATTGCAATAATTTTGCTCTTATGAGGATCCAATGAAGATCATAGTGGGGTACCTGCCACAGTTAAGTGGTACACAGGGCGCTTAGCAGCTAGTAACTTACTGTGCTTGCCCTCGCATTATTCATTCATTCAACAAGTACTTGTTCAGCATCTGTACAAGATGCTAAGAACGTAGCAGTAAGAAAGACACTGCCCCCTCTTTTGTGAGACTTAGTGTGGTAGGAGCAACAGACAGGTTTTATAGGCAGTTACAGTAGATTATGAGATGTGTTGTCATAGGGAAAGGTGAAGACTGGGCGTGTTGGCATGTACCTGTAATCCCAGCATGTGGAAGGCTGAAAACAAGAGGATCACTACAAGTCTGATCTGTGTAGTGATACCCTGTAGACCCTGTACTAAATACAAAAAAAAAAAGAACAATTCCCTGTGATCTTTTTTCTTCTTTATTATTTTATTTGTTGGTTGGTTTAGACACAAACAAAGGTCTCACTATATGTTTGAGGCTGGCCTCAAAGTTGTGCTGAACCTCCTGCTTCAGCCTCCTGAATGCAAGGATTACAGAGGTGTACCCACCATACATGGCTCCTTGCAATCATAAAATAGGATAGACGCTCAAATTTGGAGACTTAAGGGACTAAGTTACTAGCTCAAGGCTACCAAGCTAGGCAGCTAGGCAGCATTGCGCTTTCTGTTCACAGCACCATCCTCTGTTTCAGGAGCATTGTGTGTCTCTTGAAATACTGAAGAACGTGAGCCCTGCAGAAGCTGAACTTGTTAAAGATCGTAGCATGAACTACAAAGTCAAATTCAGGTAAAACATCTGTGCCACTTTCTTTCATGGAGTACTTCATTCATAAGGAGATATCTTAGAAATTAATTTTATTTGTTTTTGTCTTTTTCAGACAGGGTCTTGCTATATAACTCGGCTAGCCTTGAGTTCACTTTGTAGCCCAGGCCAGTCTCAAACTTGCAGAGATCCTCCTGCCTCAGCCTCCAGAGTGCTGGGATTACAGATATGTGCCACCAGGCCCAACCCTAGAAATTAATTTTTTAAATCTTAACAACCTCTCAGGCTACAATTACCAAGCCAGTGTGTTGTCTTTCTTTGCATTTGTTTCACAGGATAACTAAGGCCTGATCCTGGCTCAGAGCAGCCAGCCACCCAAGCAGCCTGACATGGAAATGAGGACGAGGGCATGGCGAGTGCCTAGGGGTGCATGCTGGTCCTCTACAGCCAATTTCATTACAAGCTCTTTGTGCGTTCTCGCCATAGCCCTTGTGCCACAATCCAGAAACTGCACAAACTATCTTAAATCCAAAGGAGAGAAGGAGCAGAGCTACTGCCCTAATGCTAAATGACTAATTTTTGGTCTTTATTTCAGATTTAGTGGTGAGACATTTCCACCTTTCATCGTATTTAAAATTTTTCTTCATACTGAGGGCTGTGGTTACAAGTATTTCAGCGGGAAAAATTTCTTAACACCATCAACCAAGGTGATGTTTTATGATGTACATTTTATGTTAATGTAGCTTCTTAACATCTAAATGCTGTCTGAGTCGCATTCAGAGCATGCAGACTAAGTCATGTCACCATTAAACATCCCACTGGGCAGGTAACATTTTTTAAGTATCATCTTTCAAAGTGTCTCCATTTATTAGCTAAAAACATTTGGAATGAATTACTTATATAAGGCTCTAGGAAATATCCATCCGTTTTCTCTGTATTAAAATTCTGCTCTGTTAATAATAGACTGAAGCAGTACATTGGTCTGGGCAGAACATGTAATGCATTTTATTTGTTCTAATAGAATTTTATTATTTCTTTGTTTGTGGTAGTGCATGTTTTTTCAATGTGCTGGACTATGCTGTTGACAATGAGCTTCCAAAATATTGCTCCTTTCCTTATATAAGTTCCCATTATATCTTTCCATCTCGTGAATAGGAAGCATAATTGTGTGTACAGAGTAGAAATCATCCAGGGACCTCTTTAAAATGCTACAGCCACTGCCTGTCATGGTCTTCGCTTTTTTTAATTTTTATTTTTATTAGTGCACGTTTGCAGTATAATACTCACACTCCTCGAAGGGGATTAGTCCGTGTACACAGCACATCTCAGCTCTTCTTTTCATTCCTTTCCCCTCCCCTCTTCCCATCTCTCAGTCCCCTTCCCTTTTGCAAAGGATCTATCTCCCTGTTTTCTGTCTTTTATTTTGCTCTTTAATTTATTTATATTTTGGGTTTCTTGAATAAGAGACCATCATGGGCCAACTTTCCAATAGCAGGTATCTACAGCAGGGGCTTTACCCCTTTGGCGCTCGTGCCTGGTTATAGTTAAGTTTGAGGGAGATATTCTCATAAACCACATACCAAAGGTTTTGTCCTGGACTGTGGCTCAGCTGGTTAGCCCTTGAGTCCATCCACTCCAGCATCACATGCACACACACATGCACGCATGCACATGCACACACACTTTGTAACTATTTTACACAGAAAGCACAGCCCACCCTCAATCTTGAGTTGTATCATGTGTCCAGGAAAGACGACCTCAATGCCCGGTGGCTTCTGATCAGATCCCACCATCTCAGCACTGAGTCCCCAAAGAGTATTAGAAAAAGATCAGGGCTACTTTCCTGTGTTCTGAAGCATTATTAATATTTGTACAGAATATGTTTGTCTTACATTTGAGGAATGAATTTATGCAACTTTCATCTGCGGTGTTAGCTGATAGCTGTCCTGATCTGATCTGCAGTTGTTTTTTTCCAGAGGTTATATAATGGGGTTTCTGCAGTAGCTGAAATCCTCCTGGGTCAGCCCCTGCCAATTCCTGCTGTGCCCAGGCTTGAGGAAGTAAGCTTAGAGACAGGCACTGGAAGTCACTGCATGTGCATCGAACTCATTAAGGCTCTATGATAACTTCATTCATTTTTTGGTTTTATTTATGTTTAATTTAGTCTTTCTTTTTAGTTTGTAAAAATATATTTTTGTTTAAATTATGTTGCAAAAAAAATGGAAGTAGACCAGAAATAAAAAAGAGCAAGTGTCTTTATATCTTTTCTGTGCTGCAGCTATCACTTTCCTAGAGTAAGCACTGGTAAGAGTTTGTTGTATAGCCTTCACTTTTCCCATGAAAATATACAGATATTTATACTTTGTTGGTTCCAGTTGTAGAAATGTGATCATACTATTCAGCTGGAGCTTTTCACCAAACCTTATAATGAATTTTAAATGATAACATACCAAACTTATACAGGACAGTTTCGACTTTGTCCCTTTCTGTAGCTTGAAATAAACTCTAGTAACACTTGGATTTGTGATTGATAGAATATTGCAAAAATGAAATTTTTTCTAAGCTTAACCCCACCTTGCTCTTTGAATGAAAGTATTATGTCTTTAGCAAATCAATCCAATTTTTCTTAAGTTTACTTATTTCTTAATATGAAAGTCAGTTTTAGTCTACTTAGATGTTTAGTCTAAATTCATTTACTTTTCTTTTTTGAGACAGGGTCTTGCTATGCAGTTCAGGCTGGCCTTGAATTCATTCAGTAGCCTAGGCTTGTCTGGAACTTGCAATGATCCTCCTGCCTCAGCCTGCTGAGTGCTGGGATTACAGGCATGTGCCACCATGCGTGGCTACTGGATCATTTTCTATCAGTTGTAATCTTACACATTTTCCGTGTATTGTATCATTTGATTCCCATAAACACCGTCATGTATATTCTGGTATTACCCTTAGTTTGAAAATACCATGTAACTTGCTCAAGGTCTCACAATTAGAAAGTGAGAGAACTGAGCCCAAAGCCAGGATCTTAGCCACTCCTGGGAGTCCAGACCCATGCTATACACATTCTTCCACATGCTCCTCAGTCACTCAAAAGGGATACTATTCCCATTTTGCCTGTGCAGAAGCTAGAACTTGGAAAGTCTTGCCATGGCCACAACTGAGGCTTGAACATTTGTCTGTATTCCCACTGTGCTGTGAATATTTCAAGATTATAACAATCCCAGCAGTTATGGAGCCTTTATTGCATCTGAGCCTGATTAGAGTTTAACTGTTCTAAACCAAGAAACTGTCTTAGTGCAAGGATATCAATTACCACTCCTTTCATGAGCAAGAATTTCCAGCAGAGACAGACAAGTGAATTCAGATCTTAGAGTAATTTTACAAACCTAAGTGTGGACCTTGGGCAGCAAGTAGCCACCAGGCTGTGGGGGCTTGTGGGCTTCAGTGACACTGAGCATTGTGACAAGTGTCACTTTTAGAGATGCCCCTGTTTGCCCTCTGAATCACTTACTAAGGATAAAACTTGCCTTTTTTTTTTTTTTCTGGTATAAGGGATTGAACTCAGGACTTTGCACTTGCCAGGTGGGTGCTTATGCCACTGAGATATATCCCCAGCAGAACCTGCCTCTTGAATCCTTCTCTGATTGGCTGGCATCCTGGAACTGTGACCTACTTTTTGCCTACTCTTTTCTTCTAAGGCTGGAGTCTTTCTTCCCCTCTCTTCCTATGGGGAAAGATTTTCCTGAATGTAGCCATACCTACCAGATGTCTGACAAAGAACATCTTGGCTGTTGGAAGGACAGCTCCCCTCATAAGCAGGGCAAGAGTTTGTCCTATGCTGCCAGGCCTATTTGTTTTGTTTCATTTTTAAATGTATTTATTACAGGGCCTACAGGGTCTCACTACATAGCTGAGATTCACAGTGATTCTTCTGTTTTCAGCCTCCCAAGCACTGGGATTACAGGTGCATGCAGCCACACCCAGTCTCAATCCCCCTCTCAGTGCCCTGGGGGCAGGGCCAGCACAGCAAGTTGCAGTTTGAACCGCAGGCCCTGCGCCTGCCTAAGCAGGCACTTTAGTCCCCTGAGCTATGTAGACAGCCCTAGGCCTATTCTTCTTTGGTGAAGGAACTGGAATGGGCTAGAGAGAGTTGAGGCACGCAGCTGAGACACTGTACCAATAAGGAAACTGAGGCTTGGAGAGACTGGTGCTGGTGTCTGAGTGGAACAGTGGAGGGAGGAACTGACAATAAATACCTCTTCTAAGTAACCTCAACTAAAGTAAAATACAGTTATCCCTGAAGAAATGCCTACGGCAGAAATTGCGTGGTTTCTATGATACCAAAACATTATGAAAAGTTTGCAATGTATTAATTTATCAGATCCATCTTGTCATGGTATCTTAAAACTGTCTCATTGATATTTGTACTTCAATAAAATAAAAATTAAAACAAAGAAATTGCATGGTTTCTGTACCTATTCAGTGCACAGTGATGTGCTTTAACTTTAGTGTCAACATAGGAGCTATCTAATTAGAACCCACAGGAAATTAATTGCAAAGAAGCCTAATGGAGAGCTGTGCTGATAATGTCTTTTCAATGATGGCCAATGTGTGAAGAAAATAATGAAATGGAAAGTAAGATTATCTACTGATGGGAAGGCTCCATGTCATATTATCAGCTACTCTTTTGACCCTAGGATTTAGTACATTAGGAATAAAACTACAACTACTTGAATATTTTCTTCCTTTTTTGTTTTCTATATGTGTCCTTAAGGCTTTGGACTTTTTAAAAATATTCTGGATAGGGGCCAGGGAGATGGCTCAGTAGAATAAGCACTTGCTTGGCAAACACAAGAGCCTGAGTTCAATCTCCGGTTCCACCAAATACATACATACATACATACATACATACATACATACATACATACATACAATATTCTGGATAAGAGAATTGAAAATTGGAGTAGAAAATATATACAGGCTAGCTGTTATGATGTGTACACTCAGTAAAAAGAACAAAAATTCTGGATTTTGAGCCTTTCACAATCACTTGTTTTTATGGCCTCCTATCAGCATTTTCACAGTTGCTGCCAAACTTTCACAAACAGCACGTCATGCCACATGAGGGGAAAGAAAAACCGATCTAGAATCAAAAGATGTTTGGCTTTTCTTCTCCATCAGCCTCCCTCAATGTAAACAGATACTTTGTGGCCAGAAGCACAGGTCCATAGTATAAATATGGGTTAGGGAAGTCAGCACATATTTGGGGGTTAGGAACACTTCAGGCCCCCTTGCTAGGCTGTGTGAAGCTCTTCGCACAGGGGTAGGTGCATGTGGAAAGGTCTGGGGTCTGTCCAGCCAGACAGCCTTCAAGCCTCCACATTTCCTGTGATTCTTCTCTCTCTGCTGTCTCAGATGCTTTTCTTGAGTATAAACTGTTGACATTTGAGAAAGAAAAATCCTTTATTTGCTTCTTTGGCCACCAAATATGAAGTCTGAAGGAGAAAGAGGCCTAAGCAACTTGAAATGTACATATTTCTGTCTGGGGTGCCGGGCGTGGTGGCGCATGCCTGTAATCCCAGCACTCGGGAGGCTGAGGCAGGAGGATTGTTGTGAGTTCGAGACCAGCCTGAGCTACAAAGTGAGCTTAAAGCCAGCCTGAACTGCATAGCGAGACCCTGTCTCAAAAAGACAAAAAATATATATATATATATTTCTGTCTGGGGACAATGTATTAGCTGACACATAAAAGAGTGTTGGCCCCAGTAACACCTTTCATTACAGTTCCTAGGCCAACCTGTTTAATCACCCGATAAGTTTCTCTGCCTTGGTGGCACAGATGACGTTATAGGCTTGTTCTGTCTTTTAAAGCAAAAGAATGTTTTTCAAGGAGAAGAAACACATTTTTAAAAACTGGTCCCCTGAAGATTGTGGACTCTGCTACTCTAGCTGCATTTATAAACCATTTAGCTATGGCATGGAAGCAAATTATAAATGGTTTAAAAATCGCCATTTATTCTCCTTATAAATATAGCTTTTCTGTTGAATAGCAAACTCCTAGGGGAAAGGAACAATATTTGATGTATTTGTCAGAAAAAAATATGTAAAGCATGTGCTGTTCACTAAAAATATTACAGTACTACTGTTTTTTAAAAATCTGTTTTCTGTTTTCTCTGTAGGGTGTAATCAATGCTTGCAAAATGATGGGAAATCAGAAATTTCATAAGCAAATTATGGAAGATGAACTTATTTATGAGAAGTACAAAATTACTGACCTTGTAGATATTGTCACCACTCAAGATTATAAGCAAGTAAGGAATTTAGATTTAGCTACTGAAAGCCAAATAAAACAAAAAAAAGGCCTTCCTGACCCTGTCCTCCAAGGAGAAAAAAATAATACATGTGTTTATTGTGGTAATCTCCAAACAACACATTTGCCATTTTGACCAGTTTAAAGTACACAGGCCGGGGGCATTAAATACATTTATTCATAGCAATGAGCACCTATCGTTACCATCAGGTTCCAGAATTTTTTGGACTCCAAAGGGAAACCTAGAATCCAAGAAGCAGTCATTCTGCATTCCTCCAGCATTTTAACCCCTGCTTCCTATGTCTATGAGTTTGCTTAGACTACACTATTCATGTAAAGGAGTCATGTCATTTGTGGCCTTTTGTGTCTGGAGGACATGGCAGCTGGTGATAGCTAAGGAATATGAGATTCCTTGCCAGGTGTACTGGCACAGACCTGGAACGCTAGCACCCAAGAGGCTGAGGCAGAAGGATCCCTGTGAGTTTGAGACCAGTCTAGGCTACATAGGGAGTTCAAGGCTAGCAACTCAAACTACACAGTGAGACTTTGTCCATTGAAAGAAAGAAAGAAAAGAAAGAAGAAAGAAAGAAAGAAAGAAAGAAAGAAAGAAAGAAAGAAAGAAAGGAAGGAAGGAAGGAAGGAAGGAAGGAAGGAAGGAAGGAAGGAAGGAAGGAAAGAATATGGTGATGATTGCACAATGTTGTAAATATACTAAAAACTACCCAATTGCATACTTTAAAGTGGTATACATTGCAAATTTTATATGTGAGTTTTATCTCCATTTTTAAAAGTCCATGTCACATCTTCATTTTGCAAGAGTTAGAAAAACAAGTGATCCCTAAATTCTGCCTCATGATAATATATATGGCCTTAGCACTTCGATTGGTCACTTGAATATGAAAGCTGAAATCAGTGTAGCAAGCACCTTTTCTCTCAGAGTATAAATGATGAGATTAGGGAATTGGACCAGGAAGCATGTAGAGCTTGGGATATCAACTATCTTTGCTAAGGACATGGGTCACATCCTTGCAGATTGTTACTATGACAAGGATTAGTGCCCTAAAGAGGAATCTCCAGATTGGTTATTGAAAGAGAGAGATAAGATTGCTGAGAGCATGACGGCATTGTTTTAGCTTTTTACAGGCATGTTATCTCCTTTAATCTTAGAATTTATAATAACAAATTATGTGACCCTTTTTACAGATGAGAAAAATGCTGTTTAACCAGGTCCGAAAAACTTTGCCCAAGGTCACACAGTGAATAAGTGACAAAGCAGGCCCCTAACAGGCCTGTGGTATTTACTCATTTTACTACCCCACTCGGGAAATAAAATGTACAGGCAGTTTCACTGTGAACAGTAGTGTGGAGCCATGCAAATGATCATCCATGCTGAAATCACACAAAGCAAACTTAATAACTGTAAGAAAATTTGTGATTTGTCCTGTGACCTTTAAAATTTTTTGAAAAGAAAATATTACAAACTCTGTCATAAATATACAGAACAGGAAAATGAAAGGAAAAATGCACACTTTTAGTATGCTGTAATTTAAAATACAAGATATGATGAAAATGAAACTTTCATTTATTTGAGGAAACTAAGCAACTATGAGTACTAAAAACCACTGAGTTGTATACTTTGCATGGGTGAATTACTTTGTAATTAAGTCTCAGAGCTGTGAAAAAATAGACCGGAGATGGAGCTCAGGGGTAGAGCACTTTAAAAACCCCAGCTAATCAGGAATAATTTGAAAAGCACTTGCCTTCTTGGTCTTGTTATGTCCACTGCAGTAGGGAGCATGCGTCTTTTCTATGCCCTAGTGAACTGTCACACTCCTAAGCTTGGATCAGCTACCAACATTCTATTCTGCACACTTTAAATGGCGCCCTTTAGGGTGCAGCTTTTGGGGGCCAGCATCACTTCCTATGGAACAGCCTCATCCTTTTTGTCACAGCCACTCTTCTTGCTTGTGTTGCTAAATTTGCCTTCACCGCATTCCTCTAGCTGCGTGTCTGCACTCTTAGTAACAGCAGCTTCGGCTTCCCCATGGTCACCTATCTCTTCTAGGATCCCACCTACTTGTGATTCTGGTTTCACTCCCGCTTTTCTTTTGCTGGCCAGTGTTCTCTCAGTTATCCAGCTCTTAATAAAATGTCACACACATTTATCACAAGCAACACAGCCAGGTGTGGTGGCGCACACCTGTGATCCCAGCACTTGGGATCTGAGGCAGGAGGATCACCAGGCCAGCCTGAACTACACAGCAAAACCCTGTCTCAAAAAGATTAAACAAAATGAAGAGGCCACACAACTACATATTCTGCCATCTGCACGTAAGCCGAAGAACAGATTCAAAGTAACCAACCACTGAAAGGTTAAAAGGAATGACATGATTTGTAACTAATTATGAACATTTGTCATCTCTGTGGTGATCTAAAGACTGAAGAACTAGCAGCCAAGTTTGCACTTTATGCAGTTACCCCCAGTTGTTCTGGAATAGCTTCAAGTGGCACTCTGTTGTTGGGGGACTGGTATCACTGAAGGAAACGGTGATTGAAATATGTGCATGCCAAAGTGCTGCCAAGGGACAGCTGCGTCTGTGTGTGTGTGTATGAGAAAGAGAGAACATGTCATAGGAAGTGCGTGGACATGTGTATTATACCCTAAAGGCCTCTGGTTTCCTAGCATCGTAGGCCTCCATTGCCTAGTCTGATAGCTCTTTCTACCCTATCTCTGTCTCTTAAGGGCACATTTACAATGTTAAATTGATTCTGTGTTTTCATTTTTAAAACCCTAATTTGGCTGGGCATGGTGGTACACACCTGTCATCCCAGCACTCGGGAGGCTAAGGAAGAAGGATAGCTGTGAGTTCAAGGCCAACCTTAGTGAATTCAAGGACAGCCTGAACTACATAGTAAAGCTATGTCTCAAAAAAAGAACAAATTAGAAAAAAATATAAAATAAGATTTCTACAAATATTCCAAATGAAAATAGTGAAATTGTTCACTGTGTACCAAAAATGAACTCATTATTTCTAAAAAGATTTTGTGCAAATATTCCCTCAACCCAAGCATGTCACAAATGATCACTACTAGATGGCAGAACAGAGAGCTATTATGAAGTTTAGGCTCTTCCTGAGTTTAATTTATCTGAGTTATATATGCCCTGAAGCCATTTATGCCTTAAAGAAACATTTAGTGAGTGAGGTACCATGTGCTGATGCTGTGTGATGTGGCTCCTGGCCTCTGGTAAGGGAGCTAAGAGGTGTACAGGTGGCTCAGACTCCTCTAGTTGGCAGTAATAGAGAGCTGTTCATAGAGTTCAGAGATGAACCCAAAGAGTGCCTTTTGGAGGAAGTAACCTTTGAGGAGAACTATGTGAAATGTGTCTAAAACCATTAGAGATTATCCATAACCAATCATTCTGAATCATTTTTCTATATAGTACTTAAATCACCTAGATGAAATCCCTGTATCGGCTGGTGGCAAGAATAACCTTTGGCGAAGATTAAACCTCAAAACCATACCCAGAACAATGATGATATACGACATAGTTAATTATGCAGAGTGTGGAGTAATGTCAGCTCGTTTACAAAAAGAACTGAAGTATCTGTTAGAGAGACCACAAACAGAAGAGATGCGTCAGCACCAGCTACAGATCGTTTCTGCAGTTAGGTAAAGCAGATCCTTCCTTAGGGTTCCAATGCTGTAGACATTTCTGAAAATGTTCGCATTCTGTCAGAGAGCTCACTAAAGATAATAATAGGGCATATGGGGCAAGAAGATGGCTCAGTGGAATAAGTGCTTGCCTGGTAAGCACAAGGGCCTGAGTTTAATCCCTTGTTCTGCCAAAAAAAAATTAATAATAATAATAGGGGGTATGGGGAAAATCAAGTTGGGAGCAGATTGCCCAAAATGTATGCAACTTCATAAACAGAGCACTAACAAAAAGGACAATTGGTACCTGGGGAAATCACTTGTCCCACCTTTATTGGGTTATAGATGCCGGCTGGTGTGAAGGTGGAGGGGGACTTGGGGTGGGGAGAAGCAACAAGCCAAGAACTGAGAGCCAACCAAGCCCAGAAGGATGGGGCACACAGCAGGGGCAAATTAGGATGCTTGGGCCTCTGTGAGGAGAGTCTGGGGTAGAGGTGCTAATGTCTGTGCTCACAAATACATCTGCAGGAGTGCCCACCGTCTGTGCAGCATGTCATGCTGCAGGTTATAATTCGATCCTCGCGATTCTGGTCACCTTGCATGGAATAAATTGCACATAAATTACAATGACATTATTCCCTTCTTCACCAACAGCATGTGAGCCAATTCACATTTTCGAAAGGCATTTTGTAAGAAAATAGATGTCTTATGATCTGAAACAGCATGGACAGAATATGACTACCTCAATTACAGTCCTTTCTTCTTTCCATTACTAAAGCTCACCTAGCCCATCTTTACAAATTAAGCTGGCTTTCTTAAGAAAAAAAAAAAAAAGATGACTAGACTGAAGAAGGCTTATTGGCAATTTATTTTCACATACTTGTAGTTGGATGAAAAATATGCCTTTAGAACACAAAGACACTGGTGATTGTGTTAAGCAAACATGCTGGGGTTTCTTCAGGAGCGGAGATGAGTGGAGCTGACCCCGCAACGTAATTTCACCCTTTTATTTTATGATCAAGGCAATACATTTGCCAGACAGATGGCCTGGTGTTGGACACAGTCTGTCATCATGAAACAGATCTTCTCTAACTCATTCATATGAGCACTGAATAGAGAACTTAACCCTATTACCACCAAGGTCAAATAAATGATGTCATTTTCTCTGCCACCATATATAACCCAAGGGTCTCTGCTATGTGGATTCCTGCTAAGGATTATCCACGAATGACTCACTTAAGAGCCAAATTCTAAATCATTTGGGGGGGAAAATAGGTTTAGAAAAGGCTCCTGGAATACAATCTTAGCTTGGGTTCTCCCAGATGGAGGTGAATCCTGAGACAGGACTTGAATTTGAATGGTTTATTTGGGAGGTGTCCCCAGGAACCACTGGTGGCAGGAGTAGAAAGCAAAGGGCCAGCCAAATAGCTCAGTGGATTAAAGGGCCTACAAACCAGGCCAGGGGCCAGGGGTTCCATCCCAGGCTGTGCTGGCCCCACCCCCAGGGCATGCTAAAACTGGCAATTGAGACTAGGTGTGGTGGTGCATGCCTGTAATCCCAACTCTGGGGAGTCTGTAAACAAGCAGATCAGTAGGAGTCTGATCTAGTAGTGAGAACCTGAACACCCTGTAGACCCTTCCTAAATACAAAAAGAAAAAAGAAAGCAAAGACAGAAGGGAAGGTAGTCTAACTGTATTCCCAAGCAAGGTGCCACCTAATTGGAGCTTTATCACCTCCCCCCAACACCTCCTGTGAATGTCAGAGCCAAGTTATCCCTCAGGGCTGAGGGAACAGCCACATTGCTAGAGCAACACCCATCAGTCACTGGGTAAGGGTCAATTTAGAAGTGGGATATTCATTCTGAGGTGCTTCCAGCCTGCTCTGCATATAGGCTTTTGTTTTCAAAGACACCTTGCCATCCTTGCAGATGTTGGCAGGTGGACTTTGAGCTCACATGCCTTGCAGCACTGGAGACCAAGAGGATTGTGGGTGTGGCACCAACTGAGTCCAATCCCAACACTTATTAAAAAAAGAAAGAAAGAAAGAAAGAAAGCTTCTGGCTGAGTCCAGTGGTACATGTGTGTAGTCCCAGTGACTTAGGAGGCTGGAGGAGGAGCAGCACAAGTTCAAGGCCAGCCTGAGGAATGTAGTGAGACCCTGTCTCAAAATGAAAAATCTTTAAATGGGTTGTGGCTGTAGCTCAATAGTAGAATGCTTGCCTCACATATGGGTCTGATCTTAAGTATCACAGACACTCACATGCTCAAGTTTTCTTTTGAACAATTATGAAATGTAATACTCTTTTGGTGTTAGCATATTATTTTAAAAACTCAATAGCCGGGCATGGTGGCGCATGCCTGTAATCCCAGCACTCGGGAGGCTGAGACAGGAGGATTGTTGTGAGTTCGAGACCAGCCTGAGCTACAAAGTGAGCTTAAGGCCAGCCTGAACTGCATAGTGAGACCCTGTCTCAAAAAGACAAAAAAAAAAAAAAAAAAAAAAAAAAAAAAAAAAAACTCAATATCTACTAATAGTATTTTCCAGAAAATCTTATTTTAAATCGATAGCATATTCTATCATTGTCGTCAGTGTTATGACCTCTGCATTTTCCTAAGTTCCAGAAACAGAGCAATACTTGGAAACTCAAGCTTCAGTGACCCTGAACCTAAAAGCTGGTGCATAGTGGTCTTCTGCAGAATGAGGTCTGGGATGTGCTTGCTAGAGTTTTAGTACAGCTTGGAACTTGCCTTACATTTACATTTTATTTTGTGTGCTTTTTCTGTCTGTAACAAACATCTGCTAGGTATCCATCCGTGGCGAGCTTCAAGCCTTTAAATCGGCCCTGCCAAGAGCAAAACAAACTGAGACACTTGGAGCATCAACCCAAGCAAGCACAAATGCAGGTTGATAAAATGAGCAAAGCTTATATGACACCTAAGAAAAAAGATGCTCCAGAGAAAACTGTAAGTTTAACTTGTTC
Source organism: Ctenomys sociabilis (assembly GCA_004027165.1). Taxonomy (NCBI): domain Eukaryota; kingdom Metazoa; phylum Chordata; class Mammalia; order Rodentia; family Ctenomyidae; genus Ctenomys; species Ctenomys sociabilis. The sequence continues at coordinate 17,973 of PVKA01010152.1, read as the reverse complement.
TGAATTCATTGATGTGGGCAATATTCAAATGGCCTATAAGACATTCTACTTACATAACTAAGATTGTCCTAATCTGCAAATTCAAGGCCAAAACACCTTTAGCACATTATACCTTGGATGGTATAAAGCTACTTTCATCTTGGTGACAATATTTTTAAAATTCTCAAATAATACTAGTAGCTGTCCTGGTAAACAATAGCTGTTTTGACTACATATCAGCATGGATTGAAAACAAATTCATCTCCATATGATGACACTATAAACTTCAACACATCTCTGATGGTGCTTTTCTCAGCATAAACCCATCTCTTTTTAAACTTAGGTTGTTTTCTTTTTGTTTGTTGGTTGTGGGGTTCTTTGTTTTTGTTTTGTTGGGGTTTTTTTGTTTTGTTTTGTCTTTTTGAGACAGAGTCTTGTTATGCAGCTCAGGCTGGCTTTAAGCTCACTTTGTAGCCTAGACTGGACTCAGACTTGCAATACTCCTCCAGCCTCTGCCTCACTATGTTGCCCAGAGTGGCCTCAAATTTCTGACCTCAAGGGATTCTTCTGTCTTAGCATTCCAAGTAACTGGGAGGACAGATATGGCTCTATCTAAACTTATTAAAAAGTATATTATGAGCCCAATATGGTGACACTCACCTGTTATCCCAGAACTCAGGAGGCTAAGGCATGAGGATTGCCATAAGTTCAAGGCCAGCCTGGGCTACATAGTGAGAACCTGTCACAGAAACAAAATCAAACAAAGCTATATTATGTATATTTTCACATCATAGGGATAGTTACACGAACATATTGATGTATTATTTTGTAATGGTAAAAAATATATTTTGTAAAATTTGGGGCAATGAAGCCAAGTAAAGAGTCAGATTTTTAAAATATGAAGTAGTAAAAGCCAAATATAGAACACTTGCCACTTTTATTTATAATTCTAGCAACTGCAAAAAGCTGCAAAGCCTCAGAGGATGTGGGAGCTGATGGTGTGCTCAAGTGCGGCTTTTGACATTGTAAAATTTAAGGAATGCTTCCCAGATATTACATTGACTGATGAGGAAGAGGAAGAACTAGAAACACATGTCTGGTATGAACAGTTGTATCGTCAGTATTTTCCATGATGCCAATACAGAGCTAATTGACAGAACCCTGAAGTTGCTTGTCTGTCTATAAATAAAGGACAATTAAATGAAACGTCCTTGGTCTGCTGTCTTTACCAAATGCATGGCACGTTTGTAAGTCCTTTTGTATTACCATAGGAGCAGATATATTTTATGGACAGGACTTGAATCTGAATAAAATATTCCTATTAGATGACTTTAAATTAGCAGCATACTTTTTTGTTCAAGAAACAATGAGTACAAGGGCTGGGGAGATGGCTCAGGGGAAAAAGCACTTCCCTGGCAAGTGCAAGGGCCTGAGTTCAATCCCCAGTTCCATCAAAAAAAAAGAAAAAGAAATAATGAGTACATTAGTTCCTGAGATGTTATTTAATTTTTTTTCATTTAAAAAAATATTTGTGCTGGGCACAAATACTAAAATTCACTGGCAACTAGGCTGCTCTTGACTCAGCCTCCACTGCATTTTTGTAGATGTATGTTGTTTTCACAGAACAGCTTGTGAGTGACCACTCCTGAATTATAATAAAACTAGTAATAGACTGTTGCTAACGTAGGCATGACACAGCATACCTTGTCACTATTGGGCATCACAAGCACCTGAAGCAGAACACTGCCTCTACTTTAATATTACACTTTGTATATATTTCAAGCATAAAGACTGTTTCCAGTAATTTTTATCAATTTCATTTTGAACTAAGATTCACATTCCTGATACAGTGCAAATTCTTGATTTCTTCTGTGATCTAGGATTATACCACACATTTCTAGAACCTACAATAAATAAAATACAGTTATCCTGTGCTGAAATATTATTTTAAATGATAAGGACTATTAGAGTAGATGTTTATGATCCTACTAGAACATTTCACATAAACATGTGCTCTTGAATATTAATGCAGCCTCATTTGATATCTAAAAACAGAAGGATAATTTTCTTGTCTTCAGAGAATATAGTGGGTGCTGGTTGAACAGAAAAATGCTGGTTTGTCCATATGAGTCATGTATATTCTCATTCATTAATTTGGGAAGCAGGTCTTTATCCAGTCAAATGTGTGTCACATTCAGTCCACCAGCAGTTTGTGTAATAACAATACTAAAGAACATTTCAGGGAGCGGGATGAAGAAAGGCAAACTCTCCCTCTCTGGGTGCCTATTTCTTGATTCATTAGCTGTAACCTCCTTCTCACCAGAACACATTAGCAGTACAACCATGCCCAGGAAGTCCTTTTAAAGGGAGAATGACACATAACCCACCAACATAGCAGTTATTTCTATTGCTTATACCAGTTTAATCTGTCTAAACACCCAGATGTTTGTCACGTGGTCATAATCATAGACAAGATGTAGATTTAAACTTTTCACTAATGGTCACACAATAGCCCCTTGGGTCAAAAAGCATACTTTACCTGAGTATTTCAGTTCCTAGTTGTAGGAACCACTTCCAAGTCCTCATCTCAGTCCAAGAAGCCAGTATTTGTAATCCCAAAGTTATGTTATTGGAATCCCATCAAGTTGATTCCAATACTTTCAATGCAACCCCCGGCAAAAATAAAGACACTAAATTATATGTTCAATCACTGGGGAGTTGAGGGGCTCTAAGTCCAGCCACAAAGATGGCTTTCTGGAACCAAGAGAGAGACCCAGGGCCTCAACTGGTTTTATTCAGTGGAGGAGTGGCTTGAGGAGGATTGACTGAGCATTGTAGGAAGTAGGTGAGTACTGTGAGCCTAGCTAGGTGGGTGGCCTAAATTTACCTCTGCCATATGCAGAGAGGATAGAAGAGAGAGTAATCTGCATTATACAGTATCTAATGTTTTGGGAAGTCTGGTGCTTCAGCTTTGATGTAGTCTTTCAGGAAGCCCTAGGAAGTCATAGCCTATTTCGAGACTCCATCCTAGCTGGCAGTGTGGAGCATTGGCTCTTCTGTCCTGTCTTGACCCAGCTCACGTTAAAGAGCAGCAAGTATAAGTTACCAGGGAAACATGCATGCCACCTTCAAAGACTATCACCAGCACCTCAGCTAAACCAATATACACTGCTTAAGGTCAATTGGAGGGTAAACAGAAGTCTTAGCCATATCTGTGCCTAACAATAATGAGGAAATAGGGTCAGGTTCAGTCAAAATGGAGACAGTCACTCTTCTTCCAAGGAGAGCTGCTCAGGTGGTCCTTGACACCTAGTTTTTCCCCACTGCAAGTAATTAACACTAGAACAGGCCTCTTCACGCACACTCTTTCTTTTAGCTACCTTTCTGTTATTTATAATCTTTTTTTCTGCCAAATTGCACTGTAACCTGAGAACACAACTTGTATGATGCTGATTCTGGAAAATCTGTTGAGACTTTCTTTATAGCCAAGTACATGGTCAGTTTTCATAAATGTTTCTTGCACTCTTCAGAAAAATGCACATTCTCTGTAGCTGAACGCAAAGCTCTCTCCATGGCCTTCTGACAAGCTTAGTAATTGTACGCTTTATGTTCCTTGTTCTATGACATTGGTTCCTGAGAACCGCTGTGTTACATATGCTCTACCCTAGTGGTTGGCTTCTCAGTTTCTCCTCCTGTGTGCCACAGATTGGATCGAGAGTGTCCCCCAAAGGCTCACTAATTAATTCCATTTCCTCTTCCCAGGAATGCAGGGCTATGTCTCCCAGCTTATTTTGCAGATACGTTGTTTGAGACCATGTGAATTCTGGCCATAGGAGTATGGGCAACAGTGATGGGTACACATCTAGGCTTGGCCCTAAAATGTACCTGAGTACTTCAGGTCTCCCACTTTCTCCCCAGCCCCTGTCATGTGGGCAGAGGTGGAAGATTCCAAGATGTTAGCAGGAGGATCACAGGCTCCCAGATTCTATGCCAGTGACTAAGGAGAGATGGCTGGGCAGAGCAGCAGTGATAGATGGACTACAATGAGAATAGGAAATCATCTTGCCCCAGCACTAGGGAGGCTGAGGCAGGAGGATTGCTGTGAGTGTGAAGCCAGCCTGGGCTACAAAGTGAGTTAAAGGACAGTCTAAACTGCATAGCTAGACCCTATCTCAAAAAGACACACAGAGAAAAGAGAAGAAAGAAAGACAGACAGACAGAAAACAAACAAACAAACAAACAAACTTGAGGCCAGAGGTAGAACTCAGTGGTGAGCGCTTGCATAGCTGGCACACAGCCCTGGGTTCCATTCCCAGCACAATATAAGGAAAGAAAGAAGCTTCATTGTTTTAAGTCCCAGGACACTTTGGGGTTAAATGTTCTAACAGCTAACATCATCCTCATTCTCATCTACCACCTCTTTGTGTTTTAGGTTTTGCTTAGGAAACAGCAAATATCTGGATTGTTTTGTTTTAATCCAACTCAAGGATACCTTTCTTTAAACTGATGAGTTTAGTTCATCTACTCTTTCTTATGATTTCAGGTGCTGATGTATTTGGAATTATTTCTTCTGCTGTATCTGGTGCCATGTATTTTCTGTTTTCCCCTCCTCTTCTATATTCTTGCAGGCTATTCTTTTGATCCTACTTTTTTCCTTACTATTTTAGAAATTATATACTCTATTTCTATCCTTAATGATCACTTTAAAAATTTAGCATGTGTACTTAAAGTCTAACCGGACTCTTGGGCTGCAAGTTATCGTCACAGTCATGGTCCTCTTGTGCTACAAGTTATCATTACAGCTTATAGTCTAGCACTATTTTCTTTCAGTTTGGGTGGAATTTTTTTTTCTGAGACAAAGTCTTGCTATGTATTTAAGGCTGGCCTTGAATTCACTTTGTAAACCATGCTGGCCTCCTCCTTCTCCAACCTCCCAATGCTGGGATCACACACAAGTGCCATACACCTGACTCATTATCTTGTTTTTAACTTCCAAATTAGACATGATTATTGATTTTTGAACCTCAGACTTTTCTTCTGGGGTTGTTTTCGTTATCCTGCCGTGTACTCTCAGAAGCTTCTTTGCTGAGCACCTATTGCTGATAATTCTCAGTTGTTTGGTTTTCTGAAAGTGTCCTCCTTCCATCCTTTTTCTTAAATACATAATTTAGGTAGATATCAAATTCTACATTGACAGTGGTGTTCTCTCAGCAATCTGAAGCTATTGTTCCACTGTCTTTGGCTGCTACATCTGATTGCTATTGCTTTTAGATGATCTCTCTTTTCTCCATGACAACCTTTAAGACTTTCTCTCTGTATTTTATGTTCTGAAGATATTGGCTTTTCCACATTTTCTAGCTTCTAGATCTCTCTCTCACACTTGCTCTCGCTCCCACTCTTGCTCTCTCTCCCTCTGTCTATCTCTGTCTCTGCCTTTCTGTCTCTGTCTCTCTCTCCTTTCCCTCTCTAGAGATTGAACCCTGTACTCTGTAGGCAAGTTCTCTCCCACTGAGCTATACATCCCAGTGTGTTCCTTTCTTTTGCCCTTACTATCCTTTCTTTACTTTTTTTTTTTTTTTTTTTTTTGAGACAGGGTCTCACTATGTAGTTCAGGCTGGCCTTGAACTCACTTATGTAACTCATGCTGGACTCGAACTCATTGCAATCCTCCTGCCTCAGCCTTCTAACTGCTGGGATTACAGGCACCCAGCTTCTTTATTTTATTGAGACAAACAGAGTTCAGTGGCATAAGTGTTTGCCCGACAAGCAGAAAGTCCTGCATTCAATTCCCACTACCAAAAAAAATTTAAAAAATAGCACTATAGTTCAGGCTGGCCTTGAATTCACTGTATAGTGGCTGGGTGAGCCTCCTGCCTCAGCCTCCTGAGTGCTAGGATTACAGGCCTGCTCCACCTTGGCCAGTGAGTATGCTATCATGTGAGGGTCTAACTTTAGGAAAAGATCTCTGCTCCAACCTGAGCTTACCCTGAGCTCTAGATCGTCCTTTGCACACCCACAAGGGCATTAGTATCTGAAGCATCAGGTCCCAAGTGTCCACAAATGTGCTCAGGGCTCATTGCTAGCTCAACCATAAGTTTTTGGGTCTTTCTTTTTTTGTCCTTTTGAGACAGGGTCTCACTATGCAGCTCAGGCTGGCCTTGAGCTCACTTTGTAGCCCGGAATGGTCTCGAACTCACAATGATCCTCCTGCCTCAGCCTCGCTAAGTGTTGGGATTACAGGAGTGCTCCACCACACCCAGATCTCAACTAAGTCTTACAAGAGATGTTTATTTCATTTTCTCTAGGATTTCTATGGTTTTTGAGGTGGGACAGTCTCTTCAGAATATTTGTTTTCCTGTTCCCTCCTAAGCCACAGTCCACACTTCACTTCATCCTGTTGAATTACATCCCTGGGATAAAATCTCGAGAGTGGCACCACTTACGCCAGATTTCCAATGCTTCACGGCACTGTTCAGACGCATTATCATATTGCTTTCCAGCTGTTCTCTCTGCATGGCAAGCACTAGATTGCTGTTTGTTTACAGGCTCCGCAGAGGCAGAGCTCCCTAATAACAGAGGCCAGGCTTTGAATCAATCAGATCTGCCCCCGCCCCTCCGCCTCTCCACCTCTCCACGTTTCCCTACAGAGAGGTGAAAGAAATTCACTTCCTAGAGATTTTGTTGTAGTTTCAGATGTGAAAGAATTAAGAAAGGAGGTGCCAGCTCAGAGCAAGAGGGGAGGGAACTGGTCTTTAGTGGCGGTGCCACAGCGTGTACCTGTATTCCCCACTAGGTGGGAGGGGGAAGCAGGAGGATCACAAGTTCACGGCCAGCCTGGACAACCAGGCAAGAGCCTGTCTCAAAAATAAATGCATAAATATTTTAGAAGGCTGGGGTGTAGCTGAGTGGTAAAGCACTAGCCCAAAATGCACAGGCCCTGAGTTCAATCCCTACTACTAAAAAAAGGGGGGGATGTCAAATATTGGGGTTTCCTTTTCATGAATAGTACTTGGCAAAGTTATTTTAAATGTGCCTTAATTTAAAATTGTTTTGTGGCTTATTTGCATAATGTAGTAGGTGGACATATATACTACATTTATCAAAGTAATGAAGTTTTAGTAATGTGAGAACTTACTTCATCTCTGTTATTAAATCTTGGGAGTAAGATGAGAGACTCTGAATTGGGGGCCAGGAAGATGGGAAAAAATGAATATTGCCAAAAGTCCCCCAAATTTTCAACTCTAGTCCATAAATTTACAGTATTATATTCAGCTATGATTCATAGAAATGACATTAAGTTTAAAATATTCATGTGTATAATTTTTAAAGTTCTCCAAGAGTAAATCACTTCCTTCTATATTTTTGGAAAAGTGAATATTCATTTCTCCTTGGTAATATTAAATTATGACAATCTTTGGCATTCAAATTAACCTGTCAAATTATGTTCTCCAAAATTCTCCAACATGGGCAGAGATATGAAAAGCTTCTAAAATAGAAAACATCAAGATATGATGGTAAAGAACCATGGTAAAAAAAAAGATAGAAAACTTATAACACTCCATCATGGAATTTTGAAAAAGAACGAAATAAACATAAGTATATTTGGATCAATAATTGTTATAGGGGCCAGGAAGATGGCTCAGTAGAATAAGTGTTTCCCTGGCAAGCACAAGGGCCTGAGTTCAACCCCCAGTTCTGCCAATAATAATAGTAATAGTAATAATAATAATAATTGTTACAGATTTCTATAAATAAGCTCCCAGTGATAAAAGATGTCAGATCAGCATTTCTGGAAATCTATGACTAACATTGTTATACTGTCTGTCTCAGGGATTTTTTACTATGACATCATCTGTATTCTTGAGGAACTTTAAATATTAATCCATAGGTTTTTCTTAGCATGTAATCTATTACTTTTTTATAATTCAGGGTACTTTCTCACTTAGCATAAATAAATTAATGCAAGTCTTTTAACAGGATCAGTGATGTTATTTAGGTTTGTTGTGTGCATGTATGTGTATGTATGTATTGTTGAGCCAAGGCCTCCCTATGTAGTTCAGACTGGCCTTAAACACATTATGTAGCCCAAGCTGGCCTCAAAACTCACTGCAATCTCCCTGCCTCAGCTTCCCAAGCACTAGGATCACAGGCCTGCACTACCACACACACCCGACATTGTTTTTGACAAAAATTTAATATCACCCCAAAAATATATTTCTATAGTTTAGGTAATTTGAAATAAATTAAGTAACATTATGCATATTTACCTTCTAAGATGTTCCAGACCTTGCTCTGAAAGGTCATTCCTCTGTATCTTCTACCCTGCTATAGCAGATGCCACAGGTGTACAACACACACTGTCTGCCTCTGCCACTTGCCTGACTTGCAATTTCTCAGTCCTGGATTTCTCCGTGGAGGACTTTTGGTGCCTGCTGTGTTTCCCATGCATGCCAGGAGTGTCTGGGAATAGTGCTTCTCAAGAGTAACTGTTGGGGCCGGGCGTGGAGGAGCATGCCTCTAATCCCAGCACTCTGGGAGGCTGAGGCAGGAGGATGGCCAGCCTGGGAAACAGAATTTAAAGCCAGTCTGAATTGTATAACAAGACCCTATCTCAGAGAGAGGGAGAGAGAAAGAGAGAGAGAGAGAGAGACAGAGACAGAGAGACAGAGAGACAGAGAGACAGAGACAGAGACAGAGACAGAGAGAAAGGGGGAAGAAAAAAAAGGAAGGAAGGAAGGAAGGAAAGTTGGAGCCCAAACTGGGCAATTTAGGGACTTAAGAAGACCCCTTCTCAAAAAATTTAAAAAGCTGATAATATAGTTCAGTGTGAAGACTGGATTCGATCACCAAAGAGAAAAAGTAGCTCACATTCCATGCCTGAGAGAGGCTGATGGTGTAGGGTCTTCCAGAGCTTTTTGCCCTTGTGGAGTAGCTAGAGCACATGTGTCTTTTCTGTGGCCCCCCACTGTCCCCAGCCTGAGCCAGTGGTAAGCCCTAACTTAGTAACACTGTATCGGCGACCTCCACTCTAGCTTTCCTGCCCATGTACTCATTGCTTTTTGCTCTGTTGTGCTTCTGCTCCTTCTAAACTTCTTGCCCTGGACTTCTTGCCTCAGGATTGGCTTCTGGCAAAATCAACCTCAAAGACTCTCAGCCTGTTCTGTTTTTGGTTTTTTTCTTAGCATTTGAATTCATTGTCATTTGCTGGTTTTATAGTGTGAGGAAGAGAGCAAATGCCAACTCTGTTAGGAAAAGGCTTTCCAGCAGCTTCAGAACACAGTCTTCTTTGTACTGTGCATGGAGAACAGTCATTTCATTCCTTTGCTCCTCCTCCAGGATGCAGAAGTCTGGATTGATTCTGGCTACCTGGGGAGTCCATGAGGGCCTGCCAGTGAAACCGAGGTTCCTGTCAGTGCTCTGGGATCTCGCAGGTGCCTTTCAGCTTTCAAAGTCTATGAATTTTCACATCAATTCTACAGAAACTGTTCCATAAATATGAGAAGAAGGGAATACTTCCCCACTTGGTTTTTGAGGATATTACCCTAATAGCCAAAACAAGCAAAGTCAGGTCAAAAAAGCAAACTATAAGACTATGGGGCCAGCCACATAGCTCAGTGGATTAAAGCACCTGCCTAGGGAGATGCAGGAGCTGGGAGTTGGATCCCGGGGGCCTGGAGTGCCGGCTCCACCCCCAAGAACGCTGAGATTCCATTGAGACTGGGCGTGGTGGTGCACGCCTATAATCTCAGCACTTGGGAGGCTATAAACAAAAAGATCCCTTTGAGTCTGATCTATGCAGTGAGACCCCGTCCTAAAATGAAGAAAAAAAGACTATCATTCATGAATTTAAACATAAAAAGCCTTCTAAAATTTTAGCAAATCACCATGTAGTTGTGCTCACCAATAATCCCAGCTACAGGAGCCGGGCATGGTGGCGCATGCCGGCAATCCCAGCACTCGGGAGGCTGAGGCAGGAGGATTGTTGTGAGTTCGAGACCAGCCTGAGCTACAAAGTGAGCTTAAGGCCAGCCTGAACTGCATAGTGAGACCCTGTCTCAAAAAGACAAAAAAAAATAATAATAATAATAATAATAATAATAATAATAATAATAATAATAATCCCAGCTACTCAAGGAGGCTGAGGCAGGAGGATTGAGAGTTGGCAACCAGCCTGGGAAATGTAGTGAGACTGTGTCAAAATTTTAAAAAGGGCTGGTGGTAGAGTGTTTGCCATGGGCTGCATCCTTGAACTGAAACAAAACTAAGTCAAACTTCAGCAGTACAGTATATAGAGGGAATTGTACACCATGGCCAATGGGGGAATATTTCAGCATGTAATGGTTTCAGTGAAAAATCAGTCAGCGCAGTCTTCCATATCAACAGTTTAAAGTAAGATCATCACATGATACTATAACTGAGGCAGAAAAGGCATTTGATCAAATTCAATACCCATGCGTGATGAACACTCAGGACACTAAGAATGTAGGGAAACTACAAGAACCTATAAGGAACTTTCTCAACTTGATAAAAAGATTTTTTTCTCTCTCCCCTAATTAACCTACAGCATATAGTTAGGACCATACTTAATAGCCAAAGACAGATATTTCCCCCCTAACAGCACCCTGATAATTACTCCTATTCAACATAATACTGAGGAGAAAGACAAGGAAAGGAAATAAGTTGCCTACAGATTGGAAAAGAAGAACGGACATGACCTTTATTTGTAGATGATGTGATTGTCTACAAAGAAATCTCCAGGAGTCTACCAAAAAAAGAAGCTCGTAGAAGTAATGAGCTCAATGAGATTGAGGCAAGAGGATCACTCAGAGTTTGAGGCCACCCTGGACTACAAAGAGAGTTTAAGTCCAGCCTGAACTGCACAGTGAGCCAGGGAGATGGCTCAGTAGAATAAGTGCTTACCTGGCAAGTGCAAGGGTCTGAGTTCAAACCCCCATTCTGCCAAAAAAAAAAACAATCATTTGTGTTTGCACATTGAAATCCTGTCTCAAAAAGAGAAAAAAAAAAAAAAAACTGAGTTCAAGCAAGATTGCAGTATGTAAGAAAAACACAAAACAACAAATCAATTATTTTCATCTATTAGCAATAAGCACATGGAACTTTAATGGCAAAAATAAAACCACAATATCATTAAAAAATTTAAAGCTACCTACATATATATCTAACAGAACACATAGAGAATCCATATGCTGAAAGACTGTAAATGCTCAGAAAAGCCACCAAAATTTGCATAGACAGAGCCAGACACTGGTCTGGAAGTGACAGCCCCAGGTCGTGAAGATGTCTGCTCTCCGCAAGTTGAACACAGGCTTAGGGAGATTGCTGTCAGCATCCCATCAGGCTTTTCTGCAGATGTAGACAGACTTATTCCACACGTTATAAGAAAGAAAAAGGAACCAAAGGCCCTAAAGCAATTCTGAAAAAGAGGATGAGGTCAGAATGATCCCGTTCCTGATGATGAGCTGCTCAGCAGCTGCAATAGTCAATCCGGGAACAAGCACACGCTGCAAGCGAACAAAACAGAGCCCAGAAACAGGCCCAAATACACACAACGTATGCAGCTTTTAAAGAATTGTAAAAGCAGTTCAGTGGAAGAAGACTAGTCTTTAACAAATGGTCCCTGCCTGATTGAATAGCACAGACAAAATGAAAAAGGAAGGAAGGGAGGGAGGGAAAGGAAAGAGAAAAGAAAAAATTTAACCTGAATGATACACAAAAATTATTTAAAAATTGGTTATAGATTTCAAAATAGAACAGAAAAGTAAAACTTTTAGAAGCAAGTGTAAGAGGAAATCTCCAGGAACTAGAGTTACATAAAGTTCTTAGACATGGCACAACAAGGGAAATCCATAAAAGTTAATATATCTGACCATACGAAAATTAATTTTTTAAATAAATAAAAAATTAACTTTTGTACTATGAAAGAGCCTGTAAAGAAACTGAAAAGCCTGGATCCTCAGCACTGCTCACTACAAAAAGAAAAAAGGATGAAAAGGGCTGGGTAGATAGCTCAGTGGTCTAAACATCTGCCTGCCAAACCTGCCTGTCAAGCGCAAGGACCTGGGTTTGATCCCTGGTACTGCATACTATGCCAGCCCCAGGCACCAAGCCAGCCACCAAGAACAGATCACCTAAAAGGTGCATGGTGGTGCATACCTGCAATCCCACCGCTGGGGAGATCACTGTGAGGATCACTAGGAGTCCAAGCTGACCTTGTACCAAGTAAATAAATAAATAAGTAAATGAAAAGATTTTTTAGGGGCACCGGGGAGATGGCTCAGTGAAATAGCGCTTCCCTGGCATGCGCAAGGGCCTGAGTTCAATACCCAGTTCTGCCAAAAAAAAAGAGATTTTTTAAATGATAAGTTACATATTATGAGAAAATATTAGCAACCACATGCCCAACAACAGACTTGTGCCTTGAGTATATAAAGGACTCTCAAAACTCATTGGAACTTTTTTAAGTGAGAAAATATTGTTGCATAGTCCCAGCACTCCAGAGGCTGAGACAGAAAGATTACCATGAGTTCAAGGCCAGCCTGGGGTACTTGGCAAGACCCTGTCTGGAAAAACTAAATAAATAAACAAATATAAATAAATAAAAGTTGAGAAATGTACAAAAGTGTCCCTGAAGAGAATATAAAGATGAAAACTAAGCAAATGCAAAGATGTGCAGTGAGTGGTATTAGTCAAATTAAAACCCCAGTGAAATATCACCTTGCGGTTGGGTAATTAACAAACAGTAATAATCCCAAATGCTGCTGGAGAACTGAGGGAGTCAGATCGATTCTACCTTGCTAGCAGGAATGTAGAATGGTGCAGCCACTCTGGAAACTAGTGTCATTTCTTCCAGAGTAAACACACACAAACCATACAATGGAATATTCCTATCACTCAACATTTACAAATGGAAACTGATGTCCAGAAAAATGCTTGTGCATGAATGTTCACAGTGGCTTTATTTATAACAGTGAAATACTAGAAACAACCCACGAGTCCTCAAATGAATGAATGGCTGAACAAACTCTGGTACATCCATAGAATGGGCTACTTAGGAATACAAGGAAGTAAATTCTTGATGTTTACAAACTTTCGTGGACCCCAAGGATGTTATTGCTAGAAGGGGGAGGGGCCGGGGAGATGGCTCAGTGGAATAGGCGCTTCCCTGGTAAAGCCAAGGGCCTGAGTTCAATCCCCAGTTCCGCCAAAAAAAAAAAAAAAAAAAAAGAAGGAGGAAAAAAGGTCACTCTCAAAAGGCTGTATGAGCTGGGCCAAGCATGGTGGCACACACCTGTGATCCCAGCACTCTAGAGGCTGAGGCAAGAGGATCACCTGTGAGTTTGAACTACATAGTGAGTTCAAGGAAAACCTGAACTACAAAACTAGATCCTGTTTCAAAAAATGATAAATTAATTAATTAATTAGATGCTTGTTGTGCATACCTATAATCCAAAGGTCGAGAAAGGAGGATCAGAATTTTAAGGCCAGCCTGGGTTACATAGTGAGGCCCTAGCTCAGAAAAGTGAAAGGGAAAAAAATTATATACTTTATGATTCCATCTGTATAATATGCTTGAAATAACAAAACTAGAGGTAGAGAACAAATTAGTGGTTGCCAGGCAACGAGACAGGAGGCTAAGAAATAGGAAGCCACAGAGAGCACGTTGTTCACAGAGATGGAACTGCTCCGACATCTTGATTGTGGGGTCGCTAAACAAACACACAGGGGGTGAAATGAGCGGGCACAGAGGAGGCACACGACAGTGCAGATTTAACATGGGAAAACTGGGTGTTCCTGTAATGTTTACCCTAATGTACCAGTGCCCATTTCCTGTACTGTTTTTGCTGTCTCCCTGTAAGTCTAGTGTTTTCAAAGGAAATGTTTTTTTTTTTTTTTATTTAATTCTATGAGCATATGTGAATATAACAAGAGAGAGACAAGACACAATAGGTTTTAGATCTTTTTATCACCAGGTGATAAAAACATGGATGGATACAGCAGCCAGGTAGGGTATGCCAAGGCAGGAGGGTCACGAATTCTAGTTCAACCTGGATGACTTAGCAAGATTCTAATGAATGTTTCTCAGGATGAAATATTTCATAAAGGGCTGGGGTGTGGCCCAGGGTAAAGGCTCTAAATGTAATCCTAGAGTGGAGGCAGGCTGCAACCCCAGCTCCACCTCTTGGGTCGCCAGTGAGACCCCCCACTTCCGTCTCTAACAAAACCAAGCTGTCAGCCTGGGTGCAGTTGAGGGAACAGTGCCTCACTCTTCTGCCGCAAAGGATGGGTATGGGTGGGGCTGCAGAAGGGCCTGGCACAGGTCCTCTGTAGGCCTTTTTTTTTTCAGTGAAACTGGGGATTAAACTCAGGCCCTTGCCAGGGAAGCACTTATTCTATTGAACTATCTCCCCAGCCCTCTAGGCCATTTTAATCTCAGTTTGCCACCTCATTAAAAGGAGGGATGCAGGTCAACCTGTGTTCTTTCCCCAGCTCACTAATGTGGGGAAAATTACTTAATCAGAGAAAGAATCTTTAAAGCACAATTACAAATGTAAGTTCCAACTATGGCGGTACATGCCTGTAATCCCAGTACTCAGGAAGCAGAGGCGGAGGATCTCAGTGAGTTTGAGGCCAACCTTGACTATATAATGAGCTGGTTTTGGTTTTTTGTTTTTTGTTTTTTTTTTTTTTTGGTGGAACCAGGGATTGAATTCAGGCCTTTGCCCTGAATTTCTGACTATTTTTAATTGGGTCTCTTTCTTTCCCCTAGTGATTTGCAAGATGTATATACTACTTTAACCCTACTATCATTCTTGCTTAATTCATTCAATTTCTAATTTATTTTTCTGGAACTTGAAGTCAAACTAAGGGTCTGACAGAGTTACATTCCCAGATCTCTATTAAAAAAATTTTAATCCGGGTGTGGTGGTGCAGGCCTTTAATCCCAGCATTCGGGAGGCTGAGGCAGGAGGATTGTTGTGAGTTCAAGACCAGCCTGAGCTACAAAGTGAGCTTAAGGCCAGCCTGAACTGCATAGTAATACCTTGTCTCAAAAAGACCAAAAAAAAATTTTTAAAGTTAATTTTGAGACAGAGCGTTGCAAAGTTGCACAGGCTGGCCTTGAAATTGTGATCCTCCTGTCTCAGCTTCTTGAGCAGCTGGGATTACAGGTTTGTACCACCATTCCCAGTTCTAATTTCTAATTTTTAAGTCCATTTCTGAAAGTATGAACTATTCAAATTATAAAAAGTAAAGATTATCTACTCCCATTCCATGTTCATCAACATATTTATCACACCTGCTGCATACATATGTCTAATATTTTATTGACATATCTGAGTTTTAATTTTTATATCTTATCCGTTTCTCAAAATTGCTTTTTGTCACAATTATATTGTATATATTTAGTTATTGTTCTTGTTGGATTTATTGCTTACTAACAATACCTGAAGCTTGCTTTATGTTGCCTTTATTTTGTTTGTTCATTTGTTTTGTTGAGACAGGGTCTGGTTGTGTAGTTCAGACAGGGTTTAGTTGTGTAGTTCACTATGCCATCCAAGATAACCTCAAAGTCTCAGTGATCCTCCTGTCTCAGCCTCCCAAGAGCTGGGATCACAGGGGCACACCATCACACCCAGCAGCATAAACTCTTTTTTGACCTGGCTCCTTTCACTGAACATAAATTATCTTCAGGGTTGTTTATACTGATCCATTTGTTTGTAGTCCATCACCCCATTGTTTACGAATGCCATAATTTATATATTCACTTGTTAAGATTGGCAGAGGAGCTCTTCCCAGTTTCAGGCTATTACCAATAAATCAACTCAGAACGTTTACATATGGGCACATGCACAGGTTGACCTTCACTTCTCCTGAAACCATCAGTCTTTCTCATTGTGGCCACGCTAATAGCTATGAATGGGAATCTCTCACTGTGGTCCACATGCATTTCCTCACAGGCCGATTATGAGAAACATCTTCTCATATGCTTCATTCTATTTCTACATCTTCCTCATCAGAATTGTGTGTTCAGGCATCGTGTGCAGTTTGGGTTGGGTTTGTTTTATTATCAAGGTTAGGGAGTTCTGTTTCCAATTCCTTTATCAGCTGTGCATTTTGCTAATGTTTCTCTTACCATGCTTTGGGGTTTTCTCTTTCTTGTAACAGTGTTTTTCAAAAGTAGTTCTTAATTTTGGTTGAAGGACAATTTATCATTTTTTAATGGATTGTCCTTTTAGGGGCAGAACTGAGAAGTCTTTGTCTAAGCGAAGTCAAAAAGCTTTTCTTCTGTGCATTCTTCTAGAAATTTCATTGTTTCAGGATTTATATTGAAGTCTGTGACCCACTTTTAGTTCCTTTTTATCCATGATAGAGGTTATACAACCAAGTTCTTTTGTTTGTTTGGGATGTTTGGCAGCTCCAGCACCATTTGTTGAAGAGTTTTTTTTTTTTTTTTTTTAAATCCCTTTTGCATTTTTGTCAAAAATCAACTGAGCAAAAAAGCCAGAGTATGGAGCACATGTGTGACCCAGCACACAGGAGACTGAGGCAGGAGGATCACTGCAAGCTGGAGGCCAGCCTGGGCTACTCAGTGAACGCAGGACTAGCCAGGACTGCACCACAGTGAGAACCTGTCTCAAAATAAAAATCAGTTGAGGATATACATATGGGGCTGTGGCTGGACACTGTTCTAGCCCATGAGTCTTTGGCTTTGTTCTGTTGCCAGTGCCACACTGGGTTGAGTACTCTGCTTTTATAGCACATCTTAAAATCAGGTACTGTGTGTTCTCCAACTTTTTCTTTCACAAAGAAAAAATTATAGTCCTTTTGCAGTATCATAGAAATTTTTGAGTCTGCCTAACAGTTTAAAAAAAAAAAAAACAGTCTGGGATTTTGGGGCTGGCCTCAGGCCCTTGGATCAGTGTGAGCAGAGCTAATGTCGCTGCATCATACATGAGCCTCGTGACCCCAAGCACAAGGACCAGAACACCGGGTGGCAGGGACCCCTGGGGCCATGTTCTACTCAGCAACCCTGAGTCTCCCATCTAGGAATACAGGGTTGACTGTTGGCCAGTGTTCTTTCTTACATCCTAAGGGGTGGTGTCAAACCTATGGCACACACGTGGCAGTGGGCACACAGAGCGCTCTCTGTTGGCACGTGAGCCACATTGCTCCGACAGCCCAGCATTCAGGTTTGACTGCAGTGTTGGTACTTCCCATTAAGTCACTCTGGGATTGCAGTTCAGACACACAGTCCCTAAAAGATTTGCCATCACTGAGATTCCTTCTAGAGTTGTTTTCTGTCCTCTGGCACATGTTTTTTTTAAAGTTCTCTTAATGACATCTGATCATGGCTGAGAATACCTTTATCACAACCTCATTCATAAAAGTATTTGATGGCTGAGCGTGGTGGTATGCACCTATAATCTCAGCATTTTGGGAGGCTGAGGCAAGAAGATCAATGAGAGTTCAAGGCTAGCCTGAGCCACATAGTGAGTTCAAGGTCAGCCTGAACTGCACAGTGAGACCCTATCTCAAGAAAGAAAAGAAAAGACACTATTTCATTCCAACTACCATTATTGTACATTCATCTGTTTTCCTTCTTTTTTATTTTATTTTATTTTTTGTTCTTGTGAAGTTTCATTATTCTGTCTCTAAGTGTAAATTTGTTTTTAACTGTTCTGCTTAATATTACTTATATTTCTGCATTTGGAGATTGATAACTATCATCACTTCTAAAACCTAGCTTCTTATCTTCTGTTATTTGTTCACTTCTTCTGGAACTCCAGCTGGAACATACACTGGAACCTTCTCACTATACTGCTTTTCTCTTAACTCTGATTAACATTTTCTATCTTTCTGCCTCTTCTATATTTTTTGTTGTAGAAAGAAGAGAAAAATAAAACAGAATTTCAAAACAAGATAACGGGAATAGGTCTAGGGATGTAGCTCAGCAGCGCAGCCCTTGCCTGGCAA
>PVKA01010151.1:9727-56899 GCA_004027165.1 Ctenomys sociabilis | reverse complement strand
GCATCTTGAGGCCATAATATTAAGCTGAGCTGTAAATGGGTATGGTCGACAATTTCTTTGAATAACTCACTATGGTTGTAGAATGCTGGACTGTGTTGGATTGTGTTGTCGAGTTCAAGCACCCAAGTTAGTTGAATGTCAATGGAGTGCCCACTTTTGACAGGTGTAGACCAAGGAAGGGGTGTAGAAAGAAAAAATCATGATGTGTGTGTATAGACAGTATAGTTGGGATAGATAACGCTGTGCTTCTACATAATTCTCTGAGAGGCAAGATCTGCACTAATGGTGGTTGGACAGGATATTATTTTGGCTTCTAGTACTACGGTCATCCACTAGGAAAATAATTATTGAATTTTTGATATAATTCAGGTGTAAAAAATAAGTAAGCAGCTACACTCTTAATTCACTTATAAGAGATATCTGCTAAAATAATATCTGTAAATATAATATCATGTATGCACCTTGTACAATACCAAAACGTTATGAAAACAGTTTGCAATGTATTAATTTATCGAATCTGTATTGTTAAGGTGTCTTGAAACTGTCTGAGTGACATTTGTACTTCAATAAAATGAAAAGGAAATAAATAAATAAATAAATAAATAAATAAATAAATAAATAAAAAGAAATCAGGCCTTCTAAATCATTTTGGGAAAGGCTGGCATAAAAATTTAAGATAAAAAGACTACTACTCAGGTTACTACTTAATGTATAGTACATTGGGTTTAGCACTTTTTAAATTACTTTGGTCTATGAATGTTTAAAATAGTAATCAGGAATTTTTACATAACTGATGTACCACTATATACAGGACTTGGTGCATAATTAGACCATCTTCAATTGTCAAAGACATTCACAGCTGTTGATTAGGTCATACGCCATGCTGTTGTTTGTCTGCCACCAGATTCTTGTACACCAGTGCAACAGTCATTTGTAATACTTTTATTAGTACATGCCATAGACATGTATAAAGACTAATTTTTGATCTGGGTTTTAGGAATTCAGTGTAGGAATAGAAAAAATAAGATCAATTTTATCTATAAAATTCAGAACTTCTGAACACTATTCTACACTAGATAGGCTTTTTCAAAAATCAAAATCCTTAATGTTTTTTTAGGAACCATCAAATTTAGCTTTCAATTTTTAAATAAGCAAAACAATAGCTGTTCAGTTTTGTATTTCTTCCCCTTCTTCCCCAAATGTGTATATATTACACACATGTATATATCCAAGATATTCTTTTAGATATACTGAGCATCAAACATTAATGTTCTGTTGAAGTTACTGAAGAACAGGAAAGTACCCCATTACTTTTGCTAACATGTTACAAATAACTTTAGAAGTGAGAGGAAAAAACACAGTTCTCTAAGTGCTACAGCTGTAAGAAGCTGCCACAAAGAAAATCTCTAGGAACAGCTTAAGAATGAGTTCTAGAATGTGGGCAGCTACAGTTTGATACCTGAGCATTCCAAACTCAAAGAGAGGAAACCCGGTATGCCAGAAATGCCACATTCACTGGACACTGTATTTAAAATGGCACCAGCAGTGGTAATTCTTGACTGATAAATGGGTAAGCTACTGACAGTTACATAAGCCAAATCGGCTTCTACATACTGATGAGGGAAAGGAAAAGCCAATTCAAAAGGCAATACTGAAATGCAAATGACAAAGGTTACAGAAAATAAATCTGAAGTAAAGTCTAGAAAAGAAACTTGCAGACACAGAAGAGATAAGAACAATTCAATCAGAAAAAAAAAAAAAGTACAAAACAGGCAATTGATTTTTGCAGACTGTCTAGCACAACTCATGCTAAATAACATGCCTAAAATGTTTGGATGTCTAAATAAAACTCTCTTTCCTCCAAGGTTAAGAATGAAACCAAAGCCATGTCACACTGTTGCTGCCCTTCCCAGAGGAGGCCACACTATGACAATGTACAGCCTAAATGTAACATAGCTTTAAAGATTATGCTTTCTGGTACAGGGTTCATAGGTTGAGATAAGACCCTTTTATTATCTATCTTTAGACATTTACTTTTTCAGAAGCTACATACAGCAAAGAAGGCTCAAATGTATATTATGTGAGGTTGGTTTGAATAAGTCATAGTTTTGTCCTACTCAAAGTGTTTGCTGATTTTTATTTTCAAAATTAATTACAAATTGAAGTAAGTGTGAGCGGCTTTATTCCTCAACACTACAAAAACAAATTAAAGTGTTTTTTTCTTTAACTTGGTGACTATCAATTCAGTTATTATATAAGAGACTGTGACTAACTTAATTTCTAAAAACAGAACAAAGGGAAGATTTGCATTTTACCAGCAGCAAGTAGGAGGAAACATAAGGTGTCTAGAAATTCCTGCTGCTAGAAGTATTTTAAAATTATAACGACATATAAGAGATTATATATTTTTAAACCTGTTAAGAGTTTTCAAATTGCCTGTGTTCTCGTTTTTCCAGGACAAATTAGTAGTATTTCCTAAGAAGCTTAAAATATAGTACTATTTCAGGGAGATGTTTATATATTTGCTCATAAAAATTAGGGTACAGCTTACTAATTCAAATGCATTAAAGGTAACAGGTCTTTCAAAATACTGTATTAGATTCTAGAAATCTGAAAATTTAGAACTTTAATCTTAATGGTGTGAAAACTTCTGTACATTTCTTTTCAATTAGATTACAATATAATCTTAATCACTTCAGTGACACATATTCCTTTTAACTTTATGCTCACAAAATCTGGTACAGTTATAGGTGGGTTTTGTGAGAGATTTTTGCTTTTGTGCTTTCTTTGAATTTTAAATTTTGTAGGAAGTGAAGAGGAAAAGGTCTATATTCATTGTAGTGTTAATAATGAAGTTTCCATAAAGGCAAAAGTGTTGGTATCTTTCTCCACTGATGACTGACCAAGAGCATGGTAAATTAATGGTAAAGGCTTTAAACTCAGATAGATGAAGCAGTTTGAGTCCCACCCCTAATCACTTTCTAACTGCAAGGTTTCAAGTAAATTATTTATTGAGAAATCATGACTGTTCACTCTGCAGTGGGAAGAGTAACAGTTGTCATTTAAGAATTCTGTGATACTTACATGAAATGATAGCAGCCAAGCATTTAACATGTAAGTGGTAAAACAGGAGCTAGTATAATTAGGACTATTTCTTCTTGAGAATGCCTCTCTGGTACAGAGCTAGATGGGAAATGAATCCAGTTTTCTAGATCAAAAGTAATTTAATCTGGCTATCTATTCTCAGCTGAGAACTGGTCTCACTAAGGAAG
The DNA here is from genome assembly GCA_004027165.1 of Ctenomys sociabilis. NCBI lineage: Eukaryota > Metazoa > Chordata > Mammalia > Rodentia > Ctenomyidae > Ctenomys > Ctenomys sociabilis. Next base: position 53,627 of record PVKA01010151.1, on the reverse strand, counting down.
GATGTATACAAATAAGACCATTTCAAAGCTTTCCTGTAGTTTCCTTAAATGTAAACTTAATCTAAGTGACTTTGGATTTCTGCTCTCTTCTACTGAATATCACTATGCAATATTCAAAAGGGATGTTTTCAGAGCATTATCATCTGGTGCTTTTAAAAAATAAAGCTGGCCTCTGAAAATAAAGTCTAAATTCTGCAATCCTATATTTGTGGTTTTTCTTTATACAGTGTGCTACACTCTCCTAAGTAAATCAGTGTTGCCTATTTTCCATTAATTAATCATTGAAATATTATTAGTCCACCAGGAAAAAAAGTAAAGATATTGAGATATAAAGGTACTGCATGTTCCTTTAATCATGAAAACTTTTATTAATTTCATGTCTGGAAAACATTTAAGAAATAAGGTGACTACAAAAAGAAAAACAGGCATAAAACTGACTAGGAAAATAATACCTACAATGGTACAATTAACAAAACCCTACTTCAACAAATGAGACAAATATTAATGCTCAATTATCCAATTTCTACATAATTATGTAATGAACCACTTACCTGAGTAACCAAGGTAACATGTGCCCAAATATAATCTAAAAATAGACTTGGTGAAATATTCCAAATGTTGTCTGAATCAAATATTTGAATAACTATGTCTCCTTACCTCTTTCTTCTGTACAAGCTTCAAGATCAATATTTAAAATTATCTGAAGTAGCTACATTTTACCAGTAAACTCAGAAAGGACATTCTGGGACAATGGGTCCCAGTCACCCTGGCCCCACCTTATCTAGCATAGATGACTCCTGCTCAGGTTCCCAGTACCGTGGAGTAGGTGCCAGCTGTTTCAGCCCCTCTGTCAGCAGCCTGTTTCTCAGCCTTGATTTCAGTCAGCCAGCAGGCCAGAGCCAGGAGTGCCGGAGCTGCCTCCAGAGCTCACTCCTCCTCTCTTAGCAGGAACTGCTTGTGCAACTCCCAGAAGCCGGGATCACAGGCTTGGAGAACCGGCTCCACCAGGACCAGGCTCCGCCTACCAGCCTGACACCAGGTGAGCATTTCCTGTGCAGGAAACGCCCCATGAAACTTGAAACTGACATTCAACAGTGTCCTGCACCTTTCCAAAAGTTACTGTTTAGCTACTTCCTATTATTTCCTATTATATTTGTTAACTGGATGGGAGAGAGGTGTATCAGGCACAAATGATTGCACTTTAGGCCCCAAGAAAATTATGTAAGTGGTTAAGGAGGAAGTATTGCTAGAAAAAGGCTGAATCAGGAAACTAACAGCAACAGGCTATGTAAACAACCCACTCAATAGCTCTGCTGATAATAAATGATTGTTACTTCACTAGCATGTTCTTTAAAAATTATCAATTTACATAGCCTCATTGTGAAAACTGAAAGATAATCTCTTACTGCATCTCTCTCTTTTTTTTTGGCAGAACAGGGAACTGAACTCAAGCCCTTTTGCTTGCCAGGGAAGCACTTATTCCATCCACTAAGCCATCTCCCTGGCCCCTGATCTCTTAAAGGAAAAGACTTTACTGCAACAGAAAATTCAGAAAGAAATCAAGTTCATGAGATTGCACTCTTTTACCCACTGCTCAGATGTAAAACATGGATCTGTCCTTCATTCATGGGGTATCAAGATGTGTTTCTCCTCCACCAGAAATAAAAAACAGCAAAAGCAAACATCCTTGGTTACCATAACAAGCTAACATTTAGCTTGTCTCAAATGACTTTCTGCAATAGTTTTCTGCATAATTGCAATACATTCAAATGATTCAATACTTACCCAGAAAATACTGATGCATTTTTTTGTTCCAAATGACCTTTCACTAATTCCCATGTAAATTCTACTTCCAGGTAGTTTGTTTCATTATTGTTACGCTATTATATATGCCAGACACTATTCTATTCAAATCACGCCAAAAATGCTGACATCCACCTATAATTCCAGTACTCTGAGAGGCTGAGGCAGGAGGATTGCAAATTCAAGCACAGGTTGGGCAAGTCAGCATCTTAGTGAGGCCTTGTTTTAAAATAAAAAATTAAAAATGGGCTGGAAGACACTTTGTATGAAGGCTTGGAGTTTCTAGTTTTTCAAGAAAAAATATCATAACCCTAGGAAATGGATTCTATTATTATTTCATTTCACAGATGAAGAAATGAAGGCAGAGGGGTTAAACAACTCGCCAAAGTGGCACAAGTGATAACTGACGGGAAGAGAGATACCTAGGGAGACTTAGTCATACACCATGAACAGGTCAGATGTTGTTGACTGAATTTATTCTCTCTCAGAACATTGCTTTGAATGTAATTTTGCTGATAAATGGTAGACCACATAAAGAAAATAATGAATTTTAAAATACAAAAGACCACAGCAAAATCCATTATATGGCAGGAAGAAAGCATTAATTTTTTACCAATGGAACAACTATGGATTTATGGAATTTGTTAACTTAGAAATTAGGCTCTTACAATTTATTCATAATGAAAAACACAAACCCACACTTCTTTAATTTTTTTTTTTTTTTTTTTTAATGTACTTAGTACAGGTCTACAGGGTCTCACTACACAGATCAGATTCCTAGTGATCCTCCTGTTTTCAGCCTCCCAAGTGCTGGGATTGCAGGTATGAGCCACCATGCCCAGTCTCATTTGTTGTCTTGGCATGCCCTGGGGGTAGGGCTGGAATAGCACACCGAGAATCTGAGCCCCTGAACCTGCCTAAGAAGACACATTAGTCCGCTGAGCTATTTGGCCGGCCCTTTAATTTCAATCCCCTTCTTCAGCCAATACTAAACACAGATAAGGGGAAGCAAGGGAAAATTAAAAGAAGGAGGAAGAGGGGGGAAAAGAAGTTGAAGCAGAAAAAAGGAGAAGAAAACAATTTTGAATGTGTAAATACAGAATGTATATAATGTAGGAAAGTTACTCTGGGAAGACAGTATAATTCATGAGTTCCTCATATTACCTGAGATAAACACAGATAGGAGTAACTAAATTTCATAACAGTTTATGTGGGTGTGAAAGAATTACATAATTAATCACCATAACTCTCACCTAATACCTAAAAGACTACTCTCTATGGCATATAAAATGCATGGTAAGAAATTGAGAGGTACAAAACCTAGAGATGTGGAGTTTACACTACAGATTCCTCCAGCGCGACAGCCAGTATCTGGAATCAAATCACTTTCCCTTCTTTCACACATCCCACACTGGGTTAAGGCACCACCATCTCTATCTCTTGCCCAACTCATTCCAGCAACCTTTACAAGTCCGTTCTTAAAACTATCCTTGCCTATTCTTCATTCAGAACTGAAATGTCACTTTGAACAAGTTAAATCAGCTACAAACCCCAACTGTCTTCCCTTGATTCCAAATAAAATCAAAACCTCTCCAGTCCCCAGAGAGGGAACTGCCTTTCCCCTTCTCACCCTCATCTTTCCCATCTCCCTCTAGCTTGACCTGGCCTTCTCACTCACTGGATCTTTCAAAGAGCTGGAAGATATCCAGGTCAGTATTTACTACTCCCTGACTCCTTGTCCAGGAAGGCTCTTTCCCCAGCTATGTGCATGTCCCCTCTTCACTCTTTCAGGTCTTTGCTCAGAAAGAAGCAACTTTCTAATGAACCCTTCCCTGACCACCTGGACCTGCTGAAATTAAAACCCTGGACAAACTATATACAGCACTTTCCAGTCTCTGTACTCACTTTCTGGCTTTATTTTCCTCCACAGCATTTACTCATCATACCACATATTTCATTTGTCTGTCATCTTTCTTGCTTTCATTTCAGAATGAGATCCATCACTGGAATACACCATTTCCAATTGAAAAACAGCTGCTGTGGGCCAGGCTACAGCGAGGACCAACATCCTCAGACCGCAGGCCCCTTCCCAGATCTGCTGAGTCATGTTGTAGAGTGCAGGGCAATCTCTTGGGGAACGGAATGCACAATGAAGTTTGTGAAGCACTAGCTTAAGTATTAGGGCAAAGTAGAGTTAAGAGGAGATTATAATTTACTGTTCATATTTTATAAAGAAATATATGCCAGGTGTAAAGGGTTTAAACAATACAGATGCAAATAGGGGGGGGGGAGTCTCTTATTTTCATAGTTCCATTCTCCTTCCCAGTTAGGTATGTATATCTTTCCAGATATTCTATGAATTTACAATGGGATTATACCGCTCCATAGTGAGTTTTTCTTTTAACAATTTTCCTGGCTAATGCGAACCTCTACTGTGTCCTTTCTGATGGTTGCAAAGTATTTACAACAGAACCTTCAAATGTATTTTGAAAGTGTGATTTCCAGCATTTGTGTGTTAAAGCAATGGTGCAAAGAATAGTCACGGACATGGAAGGTATATTTTTAAAACTGCAAAGTGACCAATTAAAACAGTGGCACAAGACTTAAAATAGCCTTTTCTCTACAAAAGATATACAAGTGGGCAATAAGCATATGAAAAGATGCTACTTCTGCATAATCACTACCTGCCAACAGAACATTACTAGAACTTGTATTTCAGAATTTTCTCCAGGTCATCCCAATCATCTACCTTAACCAACTCTGAAAGGTACTGCTATCCTAACTTCAAACACTACAGAACCCTCTTCAAGACAAGATATGAGTACTACAGCATTATTTTATGAGACAATACAGTGAAAGGAAGGGTGTGTGTCTGGCATTTCAGCTCAGTTTTTCTGGCTTTTTTTTTTTTTTTTTTTTTAAGAGATACACTATTAACTCACACTCACTGCTCTGAAGGAACTCACTGAATGTTAATTTCTGCATTCTACTGTGTATATTCCAAGTTTTTCTAGTTTTTGATAACTGAGAATAAAGCTGCTACGAACATTTCTGTACATGTCCCTTGACACATATACATGAATTTTTATATATCTGTATCTAGAGCTCCAGGGGCTACTGGGCACATACATGCACTTAAGCTCAGCAGACAGTGCCAAACAGTGACTTTCCCAAAGAACGCTTCCACTAGAAGTCTATAAGAATGTGCATCCTTGCTAATTATCGGCACCATTATTCTTAAATTTTAAACATTTTGGTGGTTATGTAATAAGTAGTCAATTTGGACTTTACTTTGCATTTTCCTAAAGACTAATGATGTTTAATATCTTGTTATATACTTACTGAGAATATTGGATATTTGTTGTAGAGTACCCAAATTTTCAGTAACTTAAAAGAATAGTTTTTCTTGCTGATTCTTGCATATTGTGGTTATAAGGGCTTTGTGAGATATGTGTTTTATAAATATCTTCCCTACTTAGTGATTTGACCTTTCATAGCATATTGTAATGAATTTCTAAATTATAATTAAGTTTCATTATTAAGCTTTCAGTTATAATGGGTACTTTTTAGGTCTAGCCCAAAGTCACAGAAATATTCTACTGCATAAACTTTTAAAAGTTTTAATGTTTTGCCCTTCACATACAAGTTGTACAGACCTATATAATTCTCTCAGGAAGTACTTTTTTGCATGGAGTTACATAACACTCAGACTTTTATTTACACTCAGATGTCGCTGAGGCAGAGCCCTTTATTGAAGCACCTATTTTTTTTTTACACTGCCCTGTAATTATCTATAAATACCACCTGTGAAAGATTTTTTAGATTCTAGACTCTTTCATTGATCTATTTGTCTATTCTTTAATTCATACCAGTGTCTTAATTAGTGAAAATTTAAAAATAAATTTTTATATCTATTACAGTAAGTTTTCCATTTACTGGTTCTTTAAAACTGTCTTGGGTATTCTTGGCTTTAATTTTTTTATACATTTTAGAATCACTTTAGAACCAGTCATCAATTTCCATTAAAATCCCAACTCAAAGCCTGGAGCATTTAGCTGCCTTGTTGAGATCTGACCTTCAATTTCTGTTCCCCTAGAACTGTGACTTCCTCTATTCCACAAGCAAATGCCCTGGAGTAACACACCTGTGTGCGGGGATACCACCATCCATCCCCGGATTGCTTTGTTCTTCTTCCCCTTAGCTCATCAACTGTTTAGGGCTTTACTAATCCTCCAATACTTAATTTTTTTTATACTTCTGTCCAATTTTTATAACTGTTCTGAAGAGAGAGTATTTAAATTATTTGTCTTCAATTTCCACAAGGTAAGCTTATTTTTCTCTTCTCTTCCCCCTCTTTTTTTTTCTGTTTAAGAACATAGATAGTGTCAAAAGATGTAGAATGCCAAAGTGGAAATTATAAAAGACCAAAGGTTGATATGCTGATCTAAACTTTGAGAATTATGATGTAAGAACCAAATAATTTATTACATGGGCTTAAGGGAAGATTATGCATAGCAGAAGGAAAAATCATTGAACTTTAAGATAGGCCAGTGTGGGGATGTGTCTATAGGGGGAGATCTCCCAAGATACATGAGAAAACATCAAACAATGTAACTGGGGCATAAGGAAAATGAAAGTAATGCCTACCCAAAACCTTGATACCTACATGCAAAACTGTATGCAAGATACCAATAAATAGATCTTTAGCAAACTCTAAACAATACATACAAAGAAAAACATTTGCCAGGCTGGGGAAATAACCTGCAGTCCAAGTACCTGCCTGGCAAGTGTAAGGACCCAGATTTGATCCCAGTACTGCATGCCTCAGAAACCCAGGGGTGCCATGCCAGCCACTGAAGCCAGGCCTGGTAGCACATGTCTGTAATCCCAGTACTGGGGAGGCTGAGACAGGAGGATGACTAGAAGTCTGACCTGAGTAGCAAGACCCTGTACTAAATAAATAAAAGATTCAAAAAAATCAAACAAAAAGAAAAATATTGCTTTCTCTTCCTTTCCACCCCATTCTCAACATCAATCTCACATCCTTCCATCAAACATTTTTCTTGTGGTGATTCAAACGAAATTATGATTTCTTTTAGATATGTTGCTGCTGCATCCCCTCTCTGTCTCTGTCTACCACAGTCCTTCTCTCCCTTCTTTTTTTTTAAAGGCACCATGGATATTTGCTATCTTGGTCAGGATATGGTGATTCATTTTTATCTTCATATACACAAATAAATGAACATATTGAGAACATAAAGAACAGCTTTAAAGGGAAAAAATTTTCCTATTACCCTTGTTGTATAATAGTATAGGGGGGTTCAAGTTCTTAGTCTCAAACTATAGCTGCATCTTTCAAATCTGCAATCTAACAGTCACAGATGGCAATGTTAAAAATAAATAGAACATTCAAGTTGTTTATACTGTAGGCAAAGACAGTTTTAAAGTGTGAAACAAGCCCAAGGCTGACTGAATTTACATCATCCTTTTCAAAAATATATTAAGAATGTATATTTCTCTATGCCAGCCCTGAAATGATATTCACATTAGGAAAAAAAAAAGTTATCTTTTGAACGTGTTAGGTTTTTATACTAATTACTAATATAAATGATTTAATGATGATTTAGAGGTCTGAGTATAAACCCATTTCCTACAACTATCAATAACTAACCTTCCCAATATCAGAAACTTCTCGGAGTTATTATATTGGTATCATTTCACCATTTGTAACATGAGAAAATATTTAATCAATACCATTTTTAATGCCAATATAATACTAAGCATTAAAATATCAGGTTTACAGGAGATCTCTGGGTAAATGTTATTGAGCACAATTTATAAAAGCTTACACGATAGGAAGATGGATTAAAACAATACTAGAGAAACCAGTTTTTGATCGGGGATTTTAGTCATTTCAAAAATAATGACCACAAAAACCTATGATCATCCACACATAGACTGCCTTTTAAAAATAATCCAACACCTTTTTTTATGAGAAAACTCAGCAAACTAGAAACAGAAGAAGACACTTCTTCAGTCATTAATAATTCAGAGCACCTATGAAATCCATAGCTGACTTCTCATTTAATGCCAAAGAACAGACATAAGAAAAGGGTGCCTGTGTTTGAGCTTGTACTCAACATTGCACTGAGGGTCTCATGAGGATATCAGAGCAAAGAGAAAATTAATGAAAGGCATCTAGTCAGGGAAAATCTCTATTTGTTGATGGTATGGTTTTGTATAAAGAAAATCTCAAGGAATTCATTTTTAAACATTAAGAATAAACCATGCAGTACAGTTTCAGGATACAAAATCAATATGAAAGTATTTTTATGTACTTGCAATAAACATTAATAAAATTAAGAAAATAATTCTCTTTATAACATCAAAAAGGACACAATATTTAAAAATAAATGTAATGAAGCATGCAAAACTGGATGGTAAAAAGACAGCAGGGAGGAGAAGGGAAGCTGAAGTAAAAAGAATAAAGTTGTGCAGGTGCATGTGCCAATTTCCTTATTTACTTACTTATTTACTTACTTACGTACTTTTGGCAGAACCTGGAATTGAACTCAGACCCTTGTGCTTGCCAGGGAAATGCTTATTCTATTGAGCCATCTTCCTGGCCTCCCAATTTCCTCTTTTGAATGTATTTATCATGTACTATATGTACCAATAAAAATTTATATGAAAAGAAAATAGTAAACACTGAAAGAATTAAAGAGTATCTAATTTTCTATGTGTGGGAAATGAAAGATTTAATATTGTTAAGATAGTAAAATTTCACCAACTTATAAACAGATTTAATATAGTGTTTTATCACAACCCATTGACTTATTTATAAAATTGATAGAGTGATTCTAAAATTCACACAAAATTATAAGGGGCTCAAAAAAGCCAAGTCAACCTATTAAAAGAATAAAATTAAGGACTGATACTTCCTGATTGTACAACTTAATAGAAAACATCAACAATCAAGACAGGATGAAACTAGGGTAAGAACAGACATACAAATCAATGGAATAAAACTGGTAGTCCAGAAATCAACTTGTATCTAAGATAAATTGATTTTTACAAGGATGTCAAACCATTGAACAGGGGAAAAATTATGTTTTTAACACATAGTGATGGAACAACTGACTAAATATCCACATAAAGTTGAGCTCCTGCCTTACACATAAGAATTAGTTTTTAAAAATAGATCATACATTAACTTGTGAAAATCTGTAATTATCAGAAGAAAATGTTGAATATAGTCTTTATAACTTTGGACTAATCAACACCTTCTTAAAAGACAGCAAAAGCATAAGCAACAAAAGAAAAATAAACTGGATTTTATTAAACTTAAACTCTTGCTTCAATGGATACCATCAATAAAGTGAAAGACAACTCACAAAATAGGAGAAAAAAACATATCATCACCATTATCTAGTAAAGAACTTATATTTAGAATATATAAGGAGAACTTACACCTCGATGATAAAAAGTCAAATAATCCAATGTGCAAAGAATCTAGTGGGTAAAGAACTTGAATAGACATTTCGCTAAAGAAAATATGTAAATTGCCAATACATATTCATGAAGATGTTGAGTATTAACAGCTATCACAGAAATGTAAATTAAAACCACAGTGAGATATTTCATACCTGAAGATGGCAACAGAAAAAAAAAAAAAAAAAAAAAAAAAAAAAAAAAAAAAAAAAAAAAAAAAAAAAAAAAAAAAAAAAAAAAAAAAAAAAAAAAAAAAAAAAAAAAAAAAAAAAATTCAAGTTTTGGCAAGAAAATGGAACAACTGGAACTCTATACACTTTAGATGGAACTACAAAATGGTACAATTCACAGTTCACTAAAAAGTTCAAGTTAGAGCTCTCATATGATTGAGCAATTCAACTCCCTAGACATGTACCCGAGAAAGAGGAAAACATATTAACACAGAATATACACAAATGTTCATAACAGCCCAAAATAGAAACAACTCAAATGAATAGACAAAATATGATATATGCATACAGTAGAACAGCATTCAGACATTTAAAAAAGCAATGCACTGATATACGCTATGACATAGATGAACCCTCAAAACATTGCCAATATGTAAAAGAAGCTGGTCACAAAAACCACGTAATATATCATTCCACTTAGACAAAACATCCAGAATAGGGAAAACTTGGAAAGGAAGTTATTGGTTGCTTAGAATATGTGGTGGTAGTAAAGCAGATGAGAAGAAAGGTTTGTTAATGAATGCTCGATTCCTTTCTGGAGTAATGAAGATGTTCTAAAGTTAACCATGATAATAGTTGTACAATTCTGAGTACACTAAAGACCACAGAATTATACAATTTAAAAGGGCGAACTGCATTGTATGTGCATTATATCACAATTATTTCAGGTGGCAATCTGAAAATGACTAGTGCCATATTTCAAAAAAGAAATCTAAGGCCCGAGCATAGTGGCATATGCCTGTAATCCCAGTACTTGGGAGGTTAACACAGGAGGATTGTTGCAAGTTTGAGACCAGCCTGGGCTACAAGGTAGCTTAAGGCCAACCTGAACTGCATAGCAAAACGCTGTCTCCAAAAGACACACACACACACACAAAAAAAAACTACAGTCATCACAATTACATCTAATCTATATTTAGGGTTTAAGACCTTTATATAAGATTAAGAAATTTAAGGTATTTATAGGTAAATGGATGCAACTAGAGGCTATGCTTATAAGTGATGTAAATCAGACCCACACATGTAAACATCTTGTTGTCTCCCTTGTGCAAGAATCTGAAAGAGTACATAAAGAAACCCCATATAGAAAATCTTTTTATTAAAAAAAAAACAAAAAACTTACTAGTTTACCCAAATCAGGATAAAATAACTGAGAATCCTTGGCTGAAATAGTGCAAACTGATTTTGAAGTACTTGCTTTATGGAGCAATAAAGTTAGTCTTCCTAGAATAAACTCCTATGAGAGAAATTAGAATAATTGTGCAGCATTCTATGAAGAAATAAGCTTGGAAAGGGGTTATTACCTAAGTTTTCTACATGAGGACTGTAATATAGGGGCAAAAGTGGGAAACTATTGATTAAGGAAAAATGCACTTTTTTTTCTCTATCAATCGCTTAAAAATTTAAAGATAATAGAAAAATAATAGGTAAGACATTAGAAATGATACACAATTTGTTTTTTATGATACATAATTTTTAAAAAAAGCAAGATGATAGGTATTCAGCAATGGTTAGTATATTGCACAGTCCTGTTTTCATTGTAGTTGCTTGGATTACAGATACAAGCACATAAAATTGGTCAAAGTAAAAATTTTAAGCATTAATTGTTACCTTCAAAAAACTGATAGACTTAAGAGTATAATCATCTTAGCTATCCTGTGTATACATATACATGACTTTTTCCCTTTTTTCACCTTCCCCTTATCCTAATTGTTTATTATGCTCTGTTTCTTTCCCTTTTACTATCTATCTCTATTGTACCTTTCAGATTTTATGTACTCTTTCAGATTCTTGAACTAGGGAGACAACAAGATCTTTACACATATGGGTCTGATTTATATCACTTAGGAGCATAGCCTCTAGTTGCATCCATTTACCTATAAATGCCTCAAGTTTCTCAATCTTATATAAAGGTCTTAGACCCTAAATATAGATTAAGGAAAAGCAACACAAATTCTGAGAGCCATATATTTTTTTTCCTTTTACTTACAGGTAGGAAAAGGACAGAAGAAATGGAATTAGGAGAAGTACATTTGACTTCTTCTTCCCTTTAGAGTTTTTTATTTTTTGCTTACATTAGTTTTTAAATGTATAATAGATCAGCCATTTCCAGACTATTCCGTAGAATCCTGCCCAGGTTAATTCACCCCAATAAATATAAAAATTCCAGTTTTCTTGATATTTCAATAGCCTGCAATATTGCTTTACCAGAAAGTAACAAAAAATACTGTTTAAAATAGTTTTGATGGTCAATGGCACTGATAAAATATATGTTGCCTTCAATTATTAATTTCTAGCTAATTGTACCTTTCCATATTAGTTCTTTGAAACTGTATTTTAATTTGAAACTGTATTTTAAGTCAATGCATTCAATAATAAACTGGTTTTTACTGTCTCATAGATGTAGTAACAAAGCCTAAGAGAGCAGTTCTTTTAAATTGCCTAAAAAATTTGAATGTACATAAAACTCTGTGAAATGATCAACAGTGAAACAAGATATTTAAAAATCAAAACCACACAAAACTAAAACTGCATATCATACCAATAAATGTAAAGAAGTGCAAAGCAACATAAAGAGAACTGGAAGTGAACATCGATCAGAAACACACCAATGAGGTGTGTACTTACCGGGCTTTGGCACTGAGTTGGTCACTGACTGGGGAACTTTCTGGTTAATTAACTCAACACAGTGTCCAGGGAAGAGTCCCACCTAAAAAGAAGCAACAAACAGGGTTTACAGGGTTTCAAACCAGTAAAAGACCAGTATGTGAATACTGCCAACTCAATTCCAGTAATTACTCCACAGACCCTCCCAAGTGATCCTACTATTCCAAGATTCTCAATAACAGATGATGCCAATTACACAAACAATCTGTTGCTATGAATATATAAAGTTATGTGGTGGGGTTCTATCCAAATATCTAAATCTGACTTTTTAGTTTTAGTCTTTAATTTCCCAAATTTCTTTTACTCTAATTAAAATATTTAGTGAGGCAACAAGCTAGGATTGCAGTTGATAAAATTTTTACTGCTTATTAATTTACTTTGCTGAATTCTCAATCTAGTTATGTAGCCATCACTGTTATCAACTATTGCTTTCTGTCTTCTTTTAAAAAAATATTTTTTTAAATGTTATGTTCATTCTGCTATAGATTTTATGAAAAGAAAACAATTAAATTCTGAAATACTCATTTAACATGCTGGTGATCCCTGTGTGCATGAACAGCAGCATGGGACCAGTAAAAGTGATAGAGAAGGCTAAATCCAATCTCAGCAATGCTAACAGTGTCTGGCCTTAAAGACCCTATCTCCTTGACCTCTCAGCCAAAATATACAATCTTGAGTTCTATGTCAAAAAATACTAGAGTTCTAGATTATCTAGAGATACTGTGTAGCCAACAGAATAAATACAGAGATAAACAGCCTGGGAAAGAAAAGTAAAAAGGAAATCTTTACCAATATTTATAGATGTTTCCTTAGATAAGACATAACTGGGCTGCCATGCAGCAGATGTTAAAGCTGAAACATGAAAACTACATCACGTTGTATCTCCCTCTGTTGACACACTCTGAGAAAGAATGAAACAGTTTTCCAAAAGTGTGACTCATCAAGAAGTTCTGAGCTGTATAATTTCCATCTGTGTGGGATTATTTTCACATATTCATTTGCTGCTTTCTTATTTCAAATTCTGGATCAATATTCTATAGTTATTCTTAAAACTCTGAAGGTATAACCAGTAATTAGGAGCTAAAAGGGAGTTATTGAAAGAATATCAGTTTTGCTTGAACAATTTTTTTTATTTGGAATTCATAACTTTCCTATTTGAACTGTCTTCTAAAATGATGCTTTAAATATGTTTTACCAGTAAAATTTTATAACATATTCTAATTGACTTCCTTTTTTTCACTAAACAAGTAAAATTTTTCCAAGACTAACTGGAACCAGGAAATATGAACTTGGGAAGTTCTTATTTTCTCCTGCATGGGTCCTAGCAAAACAAAGGGAATGAAGTACAGTGATTAATGGTGTGCACTTGAAAGTCAGAGGTCTGGGTTCAATCCTAAATCCACCTCTTAGTAGACTGGCTGTATAACTTAGCATTGTGTAATTCAGTTTCTCTGTCTAAACAGGACAGTGATAACAGACATCTCATATGGGTTTCATAGGAAATAAGTGGATTTGGGTAAAGTATACATAGCAAGTGCTTGTCAAATGGCATCTGTTACTATCCCCGTATGTCAGGTATCAGAAGACCCAGAGACCCTAGCTCCTCCACCAAACAGCTAAGACAATATAATACTTACCATCTTTTTGGTGTGTGTGTGCTTAAGTTTCCTCACTCTCAAATATCAACTTTACATAAAATCCTATTTCATTTTAATTTATAAACATCTAAGAACTGCCACAGAGATAAGGTCAGGTTCTAAACTTGGCTCATCCATTTCCTAGGCTATACTATCTGAAGCAAACTGCTTAGTTTCTTAATTTGTATGTTTAATATTACGCAACATACATATTTAGAGTTCATGTGAAAGCACCCATCCTAGATTCTAAATCTGAGTATCTTTGAGCAAATCAAAACTAGTTTTCCATTATTCACAAAGACTAAGTAAAGCTTAATGAACCTATCGGAAACTGTATCATATATATTACATTTTTACCTCTTAAGTTTCTCCCAGATGTATTAGCTTTAGATGTTTGGAGTAGAGGTGCCCACTACAGAGGGTATATCTCATGCCTAGTTCTAATCCCTACCCTTTTGCTTACTTTTCTTATGTTATGCAATAGTGACACAGTTATGGACCATCATAGTAAAACAGACCGCTTTGAACCATAAAATAAACTTCTGGGTACAATAAACTATTGCCTTTGCAACATGGTATACTTCAAGAGATTGCTCATGAGATCCTGATCAAACCATAAAAGCTGAGTGTTTGCTTGAAAGGAGAAATTGTTACTAAGGAAAAAACTAAGCTCTCTAGTTTCCCTCACTCTTAGTAAACTAAAATCACTAACTTTGGAGGTCACACAGCTTTGATGTAGATAACACCTTTGATGTAGGGGTTATGATAACAGTTTCGTAGGTTACTTCCCTGGGACCTAGAATCCACTTTTGCCAAGAACTCTGAATTTTCACTTGGACTTATAGAGGTCTCATAGAGACTAACATGGGATAAAAGGCTTGGCATCTCTGTCTTCATAGTGTGCCTGTTCTGTTTGCTATCTTAATCTTTGCATTATATTTTACTCAGCTTTGCATGTAGACGTGCTGGTCTTTTAAGAAATGTTTCTCCATGAGTATGTGATAGGACTAACTTAGCTTAATGCCCATGGGAGCTGGTATGTATGTGTTTCTTACACTCTCCTCTCATGCTCTTTCTCAATAACTCAAGTACTAAACAACCAGTAATTCTCTCACAAGTTCATCAAGATGATGACATAAGCTTTAAGAGTAACTCAGAAATTCCTGGACCAGGTTTCCTGCCTATTAGCCCACCAAGTACAAGACTGGAAAGCTTTATATGGGATAATGTATCCAGATATATAGAAATACAAAAGCCTCTCAGGCAAGTTGGCTATCAGCACCTGGTGATCCAAATCCATCAAAAGAAGAAACACCTTTTATAACCATGCCTCTGGCCAATGAAAATTATCAGATTTTAAGCTTACTCCAGCAAATTAATAAAACCTGTTGTGACATCTGTCAACTTGAGTAATAAATGCCAAACTAAATTAGATCAGTATAGTTCTGAGTGTGGCTGAAGGGACTTACTGAAGACAGAAGACCCACACTGGGTCTAAGGGACAGCAACTAATAGGCTTACCACCTGAATGGAATAAAATGGAAATAAATAAGGAAGGCTCACTTCTGATTTTTCAGAGGAGCTCTAGTCTTTGCAGTACCAGGGATTGAACTTGGGACCTTGCACTTGCCAGGCAGGTGCTTATGCTCTTAAGTTATAAACCCAGCCCTAAGGTTTCCAGTCTTAACCTTCACTGTGGATGTTGTCTCTTGACTTCTAGTGCAGATTCTTCAACTTTCAGCAGTCATTATGCACTACTGCAACCCTTCAGCCTGCTGATACAGATTCGCACAGCATACTAGAGTAAGTTCCAGGCCCTTGACTGGATCTTTTGGATCTCCAACTCACAGACAGCCCTTTTGCACTATTCCATACCTGACTCTGTAGGTGACCATTGTAATTGTATATATTTTTAAATTCTTACATATGTGTGTATCTTTCATTAAGTATTTCTCTAGTAAGCACTAACTGGTACACCTGCTCCTCTCTGTTCTGTGAGCAGCAGCTTGGTCCCTCAATTAATTGCTGACTGATTTCAGCCAAAATTCCAACTTTTCTGAAACCTTCTATCCCCTCTCCAGTAGAACTGTGCCTATACAGGAACTTATGTCCTTGCAATTTCTGGCCTATTCTCATTTCTACCACCTCTGTGTCAAAAGATCTCACCATCCAGGATCACTATTGGTAAATATTAGCTAAACTAAAAATACAGTTTCTCATTCTTTGCACTCAGGAAGCCAAGGCACATGTAAATGCAACACTAGGCTGTGTGCCTGCTATACATGCTATCCTTGTTACCAATGCAGGTATCATGACTGGATCTACAGCAGCCACTGCTTGATGACTAAGAATAAGGCCTGAGATAATATTAGTGTCTTCTGCCTATCATCAAGCTGCTGACTCAACAGTAATAATCAACTTCACTTTCTATTCACTTTTTTGTTCTTAAAACCAAAAGTATTTCTAATGGTTAAGTGGACTTTTGAAAGTGTTTTACACAAATCTGTGAAAGTCAATCCATTTTCCTATTACAAAATTTTGATCATAAGAGATAAAACTTTTCTGTTGAAAATATATACATGACAATGTAACTAACTCTAAAAATGCAGTCAATGAATCCTTAAACTCTTCTGATGAATAATTAAATTAATATTTCACCTTCCACAAAACATAAATGATTTTGAGTCCAATGATAAAAGTGACTGTACTGCTGACAATGAGCTATTAACCACATCACCTTGCTTCATATTTTAATCTTTCTGCAGCATTGCTGGAAGAATAGATAGGAATATCAACAAGGAATCAAAGTGAAATTACCTCTAGGAAGAGGATGAAAGAGAAATGACCACCACCTGGTGCCTGTAGTGGTAGAGAAACAGGTAACAAAACCAGGCATAGATCTAAAATATCATCCCAAGGTCTGAGGTGTTCAGAAAGTGACTGGATCACTAGAGCTCTGACTCATGAGTTATCAGTTGGTAAGTTCATAGCTGAAAGAATAGTTGGGAGGTGTAGCCTAGTTGGAAGAAGTAAGTCACGGAGTCTAGGCATGACTAAGAAATGCTTAACTTTCCTCAGGCTCTTTCTGTCTCTCTGTTTCCAGTCTACTCTGAGATGAGCAGCTTTCCTCTGCAATGTCCTTCTCCATGATCTTTCCGCCATGCCACAGGCTGAAAGCAGTGGCACCCAGTGAACACAGACTATGGAACCACGAGCCTGAACAAATCTTTCTTCCTTTAAACTGCTTATATATGATATATTTTGACATAGCAGCAAAAGCTAAAGCAAGAAGGAAAAGAATTCGAAGATAAAGTTGGGACAGGATGGAGATGGACATGTAATGTTCTCTCAAGTCTTTGACATAAAGTGAGAAATAGGCAAGATATTATTATATCCCATCATATGCTATTCACTGTTTAATAACTGGCCTCTTGAGAGACAGACCTAATTTATGCTATTCCTGTTATAAATGCTCCTACGGCTGGCTTCAAGCTATCAACAGGATAAACTGAATGTAGATTTGAAAAGAAATGCACAGTAGTACTCTATTATGTAGTATTTGTAGCATTCAAATCCAATAGAAACAATCTCAAGCGCACAGATGGTAGCAAAATATATAATTACAAATAAAATATTTTATCTTAATATAATTCATCTATTACAAAGTTATGTACTTAAATAGTAATGACTATATTTAACAACTATACTACAATATTTATAGACTTTACAGACAGCTCCAGATCATCACTAATCTTAACTCTCCACTTGGTCCTGTGCCTCTCTTCTCCACTGACAACTTCTGCAATCAGTTTCCAGCAACTTCACAGGTCTATGGCTCACCTCCTGACACTAAAGAATAAGGAGAAGGGCAAAGGGAATGGACTGTGATACAAGGCTTGAGTATACTCAAGCTAAACAGAAGACCAAGTTTGGCTTCAACAGTGACTGTTCTGAAAAACACAGTGGTGTTCCTTAGAGGTTTAGTTAGGAAACCACTACAATAAAATAAGCCTAGAGCTTTTGTAGCAGTGAGAATAAAAAATAATCATTGCTCAGGAAATGAGCCTGACCTAACTGTAGTGTCTCTGAGGCAACCAAGTGAAACCAAATAAACAACTAAAAAGGAATTTAAATACAACAATGTACTCATCATTGGCTTTTAAAAAAATTCCTGCTCAAATGATGCTTCAGTTTAACTTATGGCTAGTGAAACCTTAAGTCTATCTGCACAGAAAAATATTTTTTTATGAAGCTTAGAAAAGAACTGCTATTTCCCCCACAGACATAGATTATGGATTGGCACTATTTACCCTCGGAGAGTTTGACTCAATATTTCATTTTCTGACTATGACTTATCTTCTCAAGTCTCTAGTATTTATACTCCATGAAAACTACAGTTAAAACTCAGACATCCTAACACTTTCACTCCTGTATGTCTCCTGTAGCATACTTATCCCACTTTTATCCCCCTTTCCTTTTTGCTAGTCAATGGATGCAGCAGTTGGGTGCTGTGAAGTTTTAAATGAGTACCCTTAATTTCCTTGCAATATAATCCTCTGCCAAACCAATCTAGCAACATCTTAGCCCCTGAACTAAACCAATAATACATACCATGTGTTTCTGGGGGAAAAAGAATAACATCACATCAACCCATAAAGTCCTGGTCCACTGTATAGAAATGTCAATAAATTTCCCTATTCCTCAAACATTTTCTAAGAGAACCACTCTTTTTTAGACTCCCTGTCTGACCCCTGTAACCTGTACCACAGACATAGATATAGATCAACAGACATAGATATAGTACAACAGCACAAACAGAAAAGCCAATGAGTCAATTACCAGTAGCAACAAATAGAAAACTGTGTTTTTCTGGGGGAGTATAGGGTAAAGAAATAGTAGCTACTATAACACAAGCAGCAAAAACTGGAAGCAAATTTCTCAGTTCCTTTCTTCCCAGTTCCTGATTCCATTTACTGGTAGTTGAATATTCCTTGTAGTTCTCTGAAACATTCCCAGTTAAATCTCTCTAGTGTCCACTTCCCACAAAAATTCCACATTGCTTCTGGTTTCTTTGCCTTTGTAGTGAGTGTATGGTTTGAAAATCAGAAATATAGTCAATGATCAGAATATAAGTCTAGGACTTGGACATACACATGTAATTTAAAGCTAAGATAGGGAATGAAGCCAAAAGTATAAATGGGAAGGCAGTCCAATGAAACCTCAAAAGTTAGATTAGGTTACTTTGATAAAGACAAAATCTTTAAATGCTTGTGTCAAGTCAGTCAAGAAAAGAGGGTCAGAAAAAGGGAAATCAGAAATTGATGATGACAGGTTACGTAAGAGGAATAAGGTGGTATCTGCCTTTGCTTTAATCCAAAGGCCACTACAGACACAGGAGAAGAGAACAAAGAGGAAACTTGTAGAAATATATGTGATAAGTAGATACTGAAAGAAACTAGAATATACTTCTTAAAATATGGACTGCTGAGATGAAGATAGGATGTAGAGCTCTTCTGAATGCTCTGTTTGCTTAAAGCAAGTCAAAAACTGGCACACAAAGGGTTTTTCTACCTCCCTAGATCCTTGCTTCCCACCTTTAGAAATAATATACAATCTGACTTGAATGCATTTTATGGCTCACACATGGCACCAGAGGAATCAGGGAGCAGACTTTTCTCCTTTAGTTCATTTCTCACAGATTTTCCTTTTTACCTTCTAGGGAACCTTGGGTCTCATTGCTTTTGTTTAGTCACTTCTCTAACATTCACTACTCATTGCTGAAGAAGACACTATGCAAGCCTAACTGAAGGCCACCAGTTGCAGTTATTATTTATTATACCCCCCATCACCATGGGCACTGTACCAACTACAAATTTATGGGAGCTGAGGGAGGTTCTCACCTTCAATACAATGATGTCCTAGAATCTAGACATGGACAGGAGATACAGAAAGTTGGTGATAAAAAAAAGTGGGGAAAACAATGGAATGCTAGTACTGAGCATAACATTGAGTACTATGCATAACTGTTTTACACAGCAAGTTACTCAATTTCTGTTTCTAAACAGCTCAAGGCTGTGTCAATGAGATTAAATAAATTATGAGTGCTTTAAATTACACTTTCTTTGCCTTACCTCTCCAGATGAAGCATGCATTGTAAACAGAAGGACATGTAGATAAGACAAGGAAAGACTTATGTGTGTAATGAGGGGAGCAATGATAGTGAAATATGGCAGGCACTGAGTTTATAAAACAGAGATATGGAGAATAAGACTGAAAATGACAATTCAAAGATTATGAATAATCTTATTCATGTGATAGGGAGTTTGAGGTGTCCATCTACAGGAAGTGAAAGTGATTATCAGCGAGACAGAAACAAGTGTGTTTTAGGAAGGAAACCAGTAGCAACATATACCTTTCAAAGTATAAGGAAGGGGTGAAGATGAGAAGCAGAATACCACTTTACGAATCTTCAAACACAGATAAGCAAAGAAAACAAAAATCCATAAAATGAAAATGGCATGAAGAATGATAAATGAATGTCAGAGGTACAGGTGTGGAGGAGATTTCAAGTGGATTGTACGTACAAACTAAGCTAGATCAAGGATTACTTCTGTAGTTTTTCTCTTCTAGTCTCTTGGAAGTATAATTAGCAATCAATAAACTGAACATATTTTTTAAGTAAATTTTGATAAATTCTGAGACCCATAAAGCTATCACAACAATCAAGACTATGAATATATTTATCAACTCAGAAATTTTCTTGTACTGTTTATATAATCCCCCAACCCTCCTCCCATCCCTGCTCCTTAGCAACCAACCTCTTATCTACTTTGTCACTATACATATTGCATTTCTATAATTTTATATGAAGTCCTACAGAATCAACTCATGCTATCTGCCTTCTCCTGTGTAGTATCATTCTGAAGATGATTCATATTATGTATTGGTTGCTCAGTCCTTACTCCAAAGTAATATCCCATTGTATGAACACCCCATTTGTCTATCCACTGACATGTAACTGATAGACATTATGATTGTTCACAGTTTTGGACTACTATGTATAAAGCTGTTATAAACATTCAGGTACAAGTTTTGCAGGGATACAGGTTTTCTTTCCACTTGGTAAGTATCTAAGAATAGAATCTGTAGAAAGGCACCTGGCATCAACCTTAATAAACAAGAAAAGGCTATCTGCAAATATTTTACTCATGGGTGGAGATCTTCTTAGGGATAACATAGTGTTCTTAAATTAATACAATGTCTTACTTGGAGAAGTCTGAGCTTTTATACCTTTCTTCAGTATTCCCCTCTCTTGTTTTGATAACTAAATAAATACGAGCTGCCCAGAGAATCTCAAATTCTGTTAAAGAGTTTTGATCCTCCTGGATCCCCAAAATCATGCCACTTGACAACCACTTTACCATGTACCATTTTACCATCTACTCATTTGGGAGACTGTGGGCCTGATCAGTCCACAATCACTATGGGATTGAAGGAATTACTGAGATAAGGAGGAAGACAGGAGATGGAGTGTTGGAAAGAGATATATCTAAATATTTAAGCAGGATGTTTTGGATAATTATACTGTGGGCTTCTGCTGATCTATGGAAAGGATCAGTTAATGCTTAATTGTTTTTTTCATTTTTCTCTCCTTAATTTCTTTTCTTTTTCTTTTTCTTTTTTTTTTTTTTTTGGTGGAACCAGGGATTGAACTCAGGCCCTTGTGCTTGCCAGGGAAGCACTTATTCACTGAGCCATCTCCCTGGCCCCTATCTCCTTAATTTCTTACAACTTTTTTTTTTCTTTTTCCAATTTTGCATGCATATATCTGGTAATCTGAACAACTAATATGAAGACAAACTATGTAGTTCTGTTCAATAACAACAAATACTGCCAAATTCATATTATTTTGTTTAGTGAAATTCTGTATTATTTCTAGTTTTTGTCATTACTACTTTGTATTGTCTTTTAAAACAATTAAAAATTAACTATGGGATAACACTAATGCATTATTAGGAGGCAGATGAAGCTTCTACTACTCTAACTACTTGTACCCGTGTCTAAGTGAGTAAGAGGAAGGAGAGCCAGGTGCACACAGATCTCTGTAGAGGCAGGAGACCCCCGTTCCCCCACATTCTAAATTAACTTTCCCTCTGTTTGTCTTTCATCCCATTCATCTCTGTTGGGAAATAACTCATAGGCTGGTTCCCTACAATGTAGTAGTCATATGTTTAATCTAAGAAATTACCCAACTGTTTTCCAAACTGGTTGTGGCATCTGATGTTCCTGTCAGCACAGTATAAGCACAACAACTATTCCATATCTTCACCATTTCGCTAAGTATGGGGCTATGCCTCACTGTTGCCTTAATTTGTATTTCTTTAAGAATTATTGATGTTGCTCTTGATGTGTTTGCCACTGATATCCTTTTGGTGATGTCTGTTCTAATATTTGCCTATATTTTAAATTGACTTCTATTTGTTATTGAATTTTGAGAGTTATTTATATATCTTGACTACAAATCCTTTCTCAGATAAATTGTTGCAAATATCTTCTGATAGTCTTCCTTTTTTAGTCAATTAAATTCAACTGCCTTTCAAAGAGCCAATGTTTTACAACTTGATAATATGCAAATGTTATATAAGTTGTTTTTGATGTTGTGTTTAAGAAATCTTTACTTCATCTAAAGATATACGTTCTTTCTGTTTTCTTCTACAAGTTTTATAGTTTTGTCTTTTAAACAATTAAAATCAATTTTAAGTTAGTTTTTGCAGATGTTAAAAAAATTATTTTTTGAACTATAAAAATCATGTTTACTCAATAAACTTTTTATCCTGAGGCCTCCAAAAAATAAAAATCCTCAATAAATATTTTGCTTTTTCCATTATAGATCCTTCCCATTTCCATATTAACTTCTTAATCTGCTTATTAATTTTTACACAAGTGTTTGTTGGGACTTTCAATGGGATCAACTGAAAAGAAATAGTATCTTAATAATATAATCTGTCAAAATCATCTACACATTATATATCTTCATTTATTTGGGACTTATTTATTTCTCCTACCGATGTTCCATAGTTCAGTATATAGGTCTTACACAGTATTTTATGATATATCTCATATTTTGACACAATTATAAAGGAGATTTATTATACTTTCTGCCTGACCATGATGGTGCTAGACTATAGAAAAGCTAGTCTATGGGGAGTTTACCTTTAGAACAACAATGTCCCCATGTAGTTCTTCCAATTTTTATATTTAAATGCATATTATATATTTTAAAGATATAAATCACTTTCCTTTTGTTTCCTTACATATAAGAATTTACACTTATTTGAAATTTTTATGCAGTTCTGTAATGTTATTTTAGACCATTAGAGATTTTAAAAAGTATATATTATAAAAAACAGGAATATTATTTAATGAGATTAAGAGCTACTGCCTGCAGCTATGTGGTCCACTACTTCCACAAAATTGAATGATTATCACTTATTTGAAAATATTTTGATATTCTAAATTAACAAAAAACTATCAAGTAACAAATTCATGTCTAAACAGCAATAACTGTGCTAATAAAAACATCACCAACAAATACAGAAGACATACACGCTTCTGTAACTGAAGGTAGGGGAATATGCAAAATTGGAACTTACCATATTTTCTGGTCTTGGCTGTACCACTATGTATTGTTTATGTGAAACAGAAGAATATATTGAAATATCTTTTATTTTGGAAATATCTATATCTTTAAATTTCTACCAGTTGCAGGTCCAGCCAGATAGCTCAAACTAAAGCACCTACTTAGGCAGAGAGCAGAGGCCAGGGTTCAATCCCCTAGGTGTTGTGCCGGCCCTGCCCCTGGGCATGCTGAGCCAAGAAGGATTGAGACTGGGTGTGGTAGTGCACACCTGTAATCCCAGTGCTTGGGAGGCTGAAAACAGGAGAATCACTATGAGTCCTATCTATATAGTGAGACCCTGAGACCCTGTACTAAATACATTAAAAAAAAAAAAGAACACAGATTTCTAACACTTGGAAATAATAGTTTAGAGGCAGATTTTTATTATCTTTCTACAATAGAAATTCATGATTCAAGGGCCGGCCATATAGCTCTGTGGATTAAAGCGTCTGCAAGCACGCTCAGAGGTGTGTGTGTGTGTGTGTGTGATGTTGATCCCTCTGTGTGTGTGTGAGAGAGAGATGTTGATATGTGTGTGTGTGTGTGTGTGTGTATGATGTTGATCCCTGTGTGTGTGTGTGAGAGAGAGAGAGATGTTGGGGTGTGTGTGTGTGTGTGATGCTGATCCCTGGGACTGCTGTACCAGCCCTGTCCCTAGGACCTGCTGAGAGGCAACTGAGACTGGGTGTGGTGGCACACACCTATAATCCCAGCTCTTGGGAGGCAAATCACTCCAATCTAGTAGTGAGACCCTAAACACCCTGTAGACCCTTCCCTAAACTACAAAAAAAAAAAGAAAAAATGAAATCCATGATTCATACAAGGAGACAAGTAGAAGTTACTACTGTTCACTGAATTACTACAGACTGCCTTGGTTTTAATGTAAGCTTTCTACTGAAGAGTGGGATAACAATAGCTACATGCAAAATGATAAGAGTACATTCCTCAAGTTGTAAGATTACAGGTTAATGGAAAGCACTTAGAACATTACACATAACACTCAAGAAGTGTGAACAATCACTTTTATCTGCATTATCATGTACTTCCTCTTCTTTTGAAATCATATAACATGACAGATGAAAATATACTGTGTAACATGATCTTCTACTAATTAACCACAGAAGAAACATTTTCTCTAGTTGAATATAAATAAAAGTCAGGCCTTGCATGTCAGAGTGTATTAGGAATGATAAAAATTTGCTCAGTCTATATTTCTGGATAAAGTCTTCTACTGAAAACCACTTACTTGGCATCACAATAAACCTTGTGATAAGGAAATTTTTATGCTCCAAGAATTGTCTCTCTGACATCTGTGTATAAAAATATTTAATATTCTGGAATAACTATGAAAAACAAAATAGCTGACCTTTGATCACAATGTGGAGAACCAAAAGAACATGAGATGTATATAATTCTGTCAATCTCTAAATGATATTTTATCCACATGTACTACAGATGTGTTTTAAAGAAGACTTTCTCATGGGTTGGGGACAGCATGACCGATGAACTGTGTACTCTCAAGCCCTTTCTCTGTGCTGGATTAGAGGTTCTCACAGTTTGTACAGAATGATAATCTGAGGAACTGGTTAAAACTCAGACGCTTGCCCCATGCTCTGAGATGATGGTGATCAATGTCCAGTCTCTACTCTCTCAGGTCACTATGATGACATTGGATCCCACAGAACCCTCTCAGGAACACTGTACTACAGAAACAAATAATGCTGAAAGATATTAATAATTTTTATAATAGCTTTAACATACTTAAAAAAAGGCTCTTAGAAACTTCAGTGCACATTTCTACCAGGAACACAAAATTAATAATGATGTCAGTTATTTTAAAAACAAGACTAAACAAAATATTGTTCTGAAGTATGTGACATAAGAGCTCAGAAAACAACAAAAGATTCAAAATGGCCTTTAAGAGACTAAAAATAAAAGATTTCAGGATTTCAAATTACTGTAGTTAATATAATTTCACACTTCCTACTCATAGAAATTTAAGAAAGGAGAGTAACAGTATGATTTAAACACAGGGATAAACTTATCCTTCTGTTTCTACAGCTGAATTATAGTCTGGGCTAGGACAGTGCACTGAGCAGAATCTGGCAAGATGCTCCCCAGATGACCAGCAGAGCCTGCCTCCAGTACATACAGGCAAATATACAGACTCCCATCCTACCCTGCAGCTACTAAACTAGAATGCTGGGGCTCAGGCCCTGACATGTAATCTATTCTCATGTTGTCTTGATGAACCTTAAACACAATACAGTTTGAGAATAAATGGCAAAGAAAGAGTAAAAACAATTATTTAAAAGAATAGTAAAGATAGCAGCAGAGCACCCTTAAATATGTTTAGTAAATGCTATTTGTGGTTCTAGCTTTATAAATCAGGACAACAATGTAACTGCCTATAAGAATGGCTAAATATTTCTTAAATTTCACAATTATGAAATACTAATGAGGATGCTTAGCAGCATAAACACTCACTTATTTCTAGTGAGAATATGAAATGGTACGGCCATTTTAGAAGATAGGTTGTGATAAGATACACAACTGAACATATTCTTACCACATAATCTAGCAAATAAGCACCTTGATATCTGCCATGAAATGCCCACAAGAAAACTTGTACAGAACATATGCAGTAGGCTTATTCATAATGGCCACGAATGTAGGCATACCATAGAACATAAAATACCACATGAACCTGAAGGTAAGTGATAGACTATACTGAAAACAGTATATCAAGCAGTTCATTATAACAAAGCCAAAACCAAAAATTATTTCAGTAGTTTTAGGGTAAGATTTTAAACTGTGAGACCCTGAATCAACCAGAGCACAGGCCTGGCATGTGAGTGACACAGCCCAGAACCTCCGGACCCTGAATCCTCCAGAGCACAGACCCAGCCTGTGAGTGAGACTGACTGGGATGCCAGATACTCAAGTGACCCAGAGAGCAGGCACAGTATGTGAGTGAGACTGCCTGGGCCGCTAGACCCTGAAGTGACCCAGAGCACAGGCCCAGCATGTGAGTGAGATCACCCAGGCCACAGGACCCTGAATCGACCCAGAGCGCAGGCCCAGTGTGGAACCCTTCAGTAGAACTCCCTGCAAAGAGGCTAGAGAGAAGACCCACCCAGCTGATTCAGGAGCAGAACATCTTGCCAGTGTGACACAAAGGGCTCATCTGCAGGCTGCAGCAGGAAGAACTGGAGCACAGCAGCCAGACCCAAGCCACACCCACCTGGAAGAGCCTGAACTTTGTAGATCCTGACCTGGTGCTAAGGTAATAACTCTATCTAAGCGCTACACCAAAGGTCAAAAATCAGTGGTATACAAAATGACAAAGACAAGGAACAAAAAGCAGTCTCAGGCCCCAAGTTCACTGAGTACAAATGCAGATGACACTAGCATAGAGGAAACTGGAAATCACACACCTGAAATCTCTGAAATAATAGCTTTGGAAGTAAAGAAACAACTGTAGCAAGGTATAGAAGAGATCAGATTAGAAATAATTTCTGAATAAAAAATATAGTGATAACTATAATCAAAGAAGTACTAAGTGCTCTAAAGAATACACTGATTAAAAAAAAAAATAGAGCAGAATATAAAAATGAAGGATCCCCTGAATAAGCAATATAGGAAAGAAATAGAATGTATGAAACAGATCCAAAGTGATATACAGAAAATTGCTGGGGAGATGGCTCAGTGGAATAAGCACTTCCCGGGCAAGCGTAAAACCCTGAGTTCAATCCCCAGTTCCGCACAAAAAAAAAAAAAAAAAAAACATGGGTGATATACAGAAAATTAAAACCTCAGTCACAAGCTGGCAATTCCATTTGAATGAAAGTGAAAACAGACTCTCTGACCTTAAAGACTGCAGCTACTGCAAAAGCAAGCAAAGATCTCATAAAAACAACTAGGATGCAGGAAAAAATAATTCAACACCTGCAGGATGATGCAAAGATGAACAATGTGACACTAATAGGCATCAATGAGAAGGAAGGAGTTAATACAAATGATATAAAAAGAATATGGACGGAAGTAATAGCAGAAAACTTCCCAAACATGGGGCAACAATCTGACACTCAGGGAACCGAAGCATACAGAACTCCAAATAACATCAACCCAATTAAAACCACTCCCAGACATATAATAATCAAGATCCCAGAAAGTCAGCACAGGAACAGTATACTAAAAGCCACTAAAGAGAAGAAACAGATCATATTGAAAGGAAAACTCATCAGAATAATGGCAGATTTCTCTTCACAAACCAAGTCAAGAAGAGCATAGAAGGGGCCAGGGAGATGGTTCAGTAGAATAATTGCTTCCCTGGCAAGCACAAGGGCATGAGTTCACTACCTGGTCCTGCAAAAACAAAAAACAAAAACAAAAAAAAAAAAAAAAAAAAAAAAAAAAAAAAAAAAAAAAAAAAAAAAAAAAAAAAAAAAAAAAAAAAAAAAAAGAAGAGCATGGAGCAGAGTACTTCAAGTCTTGCAAGAAAACAAATTCCAACCCAGACTGGTATACCCTGCAAAACTCTCTTTCAAGTATCATGGAGAAGTAAAATATGTCCATGACAAAGAACAACTAAAGAATTTCACGATGACAAAGCCAAGCCTACACAGACTACTAAATGATGTTCTAGAGAGGGAGCAAAATGATCACAACCCCATGAACAAGAATGGAAAGAACCCACCAAATAGGGCAAACAAACAGGGGAGAATAAGAGTATACAATAGTAGTTTTTCAGTTATTCTTTTGTATACAGCAGCAAAACATTTCTATCAGCCCACTCTACAAATGGACTTCTCTTGCACCTATAGGTCAAGATTCCATATGGAACTACAGGGTGGATTTCAGGAAAATAGCTGTAGCTCAGTCCCACAAGTGACACCTGGCCACCAGTAAATGTTGTAGTCATTATCCATGTCCACAACATTGTAGAACTTTGTGCAATATTCTATCCCCAAACTGTCAGAAGTGACTGTCATGTATCTGTCATTCCAGCACTTATTTTATGTTTTATTCTTAGTATTTCTTTACTATCATGAAAACTTTTTCTTAGTTCAATTGTTTTGAAACATTTAATTTTAAATTAATTAGTATTTGATTTTCTGAATATTGCTAATCTTAATTTTTGTTTTAAGTTTTATGCTATATCTTTGAATTACAATTATCTAAAAGACATCATATGGTGTCTTCTCCTAGCATTAGAAACTTTAAAAAGTACATTTCCATTTTCTGTTGACTTTATATTACTTCTTCCCTATCCTTTATACACACATACATATGAAAAAAATACATGTATAACCCGACATCAGATTCGTACTATTTCATAGAAATCTTCACTGACCTTTTAAATAAGGGTTCATCTAATATATTTTATATAGTCTTGAATAACTATCATTTTGAGAGCTCTTTATTGTTCATCCAGGAGCATACTACAACTTCTCATGCCTTTTGAATTATGCTGTTTGTCATTTCCTATATACTACGTCTGGGGGTATTAAAATATTTCAAGTTTGTATAACTAGAAAATATTTTACTTTTAGTTTTCAAAGGTATGTTTCCTAAGTATAAAATTCAAAGAGGAGAGATCTTTTTTTTTTCTTTCAGTCCTTTAATTAGTCTAGTTTCTTATACACTTGGTCCTTTTTTTTTCTTTCTAATGTGGAATAAGATGCTATTTAATTTTGTTCTTCTATAACTAATATTTTTTACGTATACATTTTAACCATTTTTTTCTTTATAATAAGTTTTGGACAATTTCATTTTTGTATATCTTGGTATGATTTTATTTAAATTTCTTGTGCAAAAGGTTCATTTTTCTTGGAAATGTGGTATTATAAGTTGAACTAAATTCAGAAATTTTAAATCTTTAAATATTTATTGTGTACCCCTTTCTACTTTGAGAATTGTAATTATATTAATATATATGTATTTTTTAAAAAATATTTTAAACTGCATTTTGATCCATGTGATCCTCACACAAGGTTCTGTTATGACTTGTGTCTAGACATCCCCATAAAGTCTCATGTATTCATAGGTGTGGCTATAGGGTGGCTGGATGCAGAATGTGAGACCCTGGAGTTGATTCATGGTGCAATGATAGACTCAAGGGCAATAGGATTAAGAGTGTGAATATTACCTGCCCTAAGTAGCTGTGGATAAGACAAAAGGGGCAGAAAAATGCTATTAAAGTCCCTTGTTATTTTGCTACATTCTATGAACTGTGACCTGAAATAAACCTTTCTTCTTTCAACCTGTGGGTACTGGATATTTTATTTTTGAGATGAAAACAATAGCCAAGACAAAAGCAGAGCTCATATCCTTGTCCCCACTTCTCTTGCTCCTGAGGAATTAACACAGGATGCTCTCAGGCCCCAAAACAACCACAGTCCTAGCTACCCCATCACCAAAAAGAGCCCCTGGTATCATTTCCATCAGGAGGGAACACAGGCTACCTTGGCTGTGTTTTCTCTTCTGTGATCTCTTGAACAGCCCAGTTTGTACAGTGGTGAACTGAACAGTTTTGGGAGCATGTGCATGGAGCAGTGAGGGAGGAAAGGGACACCTGCCCAGCCAACTACATCAGAACAGTCATCCCTGGTGACTGGTAGGGTAGCAAATTCTGTAGCCAGATGGCCCACACATCCAAGTTCTTCCTTCCCTAGGGCTGGAAGACCAGCCTGGGGCAGGAACAGCCAGGTTCCCTCCCTATCAATTCTGTTGGAGAGCCGCCCAAGGGCCAGTCCTAAAGGTGGTCCAGACCTTCTCAGTCCACGACTGCTAAGCACTTGAGATGGGCTAAACTGTGTCCACCCAAAACACATGTGTTGAACTCCTAACCCCTAGCACCTCCAAATGCAGCTGTATTTAGAGGCAAGGTCTTAATGAGGTGATTAAGCTTACATGAAATCACAAAGGTAGGGCTAATTCAACATGACTAGTGCTTCTCTACAAAAGTTAAGACACATACCCACACACAGAAGAAACATCATGTGAGCATGAAGAGAGAAGACTGCTACTTGCAAGCCCAAAAGACAGGCCTGGGAAGAAGCCAACCCTGCCAACATTTGACATTGACCCTGTAACTTCCAAATCTGTGAGAAAATAAACTTCCATTCTTTAAGTCCCCAAGTCTCTGGTATTTTGTTATAGTAGCCCAGTAAACCAACACAGCACCAAGACAAATGAAGGAACAAAGAAAACTAAACAGTCCAGCCCAAGAACACTAAAAAATGAAATCACACTGACACAGAAACATGTATGACTATTTGCATTCTGAATTTGCTTCACTCACCTATATAAAAATATAGGAACTAAAAGCAAATTTAGATATAATTTATGCAAAAACAATTTGAATGTGAATATGGCCTTTATAAAAGGAATTACATAAGAATACCTTTATAAATTATACACACACACACACAGTATTTAGTACAGGGTCTACAGGGTCTCACTACACAAGATCAAACTCAGTGATTCTGATACTTTCAGCCTCCCAAGTACCAGAATTATAGGTATGTGCCACCACGTCCAGTCTCAGTGCACCTCAGGGGCAGAGCTGGCACAGCAGGCCAGGGGTCTCTGCATTTGCCTGAGCAGGCACTTTAATCCACTGATTTATTTGGCTGACCCCATAATATTTTTGCTAATACTTTAAACTCATTTCTCATTTCCCTTCAGAACAGTTCTTGGGGAAAAACTGTATTTCTTCTTCCTAACTACAAAGTGTGTAGAGCTGGATGTAACAAATCCACTACATAAAGTAATTCCCACTGGTAACTTAGAGCAGTGGCTGTCAGCTCTGGTGAGGTTTTCCAGGTTATGACAAGAGAACTGTGGGAAACTGACCAGGCAGGTTCCACTAGGTATAAGAAAGGACAAGCCTGCCTAGTCTAAACTAATCATGGCAGCTCTGCCACCTTCTGTCACCATTAATCATGATATGTTAACTCAAGTGGATTAAAAAATGTCTCACAGATTAATAAAGAGCAGTTCTGTGTTCCTGTTGATGACTGCCATGAAAGCCAGCCAACTGAGAGAAGAATCACTTCAGATCTGGGTAGCATCAACCAATAGGTCTGTTGACTGTATAGAGTAAAAGAAAAAAGATAAAAAGAAGTGTGCTATGATTTTGTCTAGTTGTCCCCCCAAAGCCTCATTTGGGGCAGATGCAGCTGGAGGAACAATGAGTGGCTTGAGGGGTGCAGCCAGAGGACCAGGGTGGGGCCCAAAGGACGAGGCCAAAGAGGTGAGAACTGTTAAACTGGCTAACATGTGCTTCCTCAGAGAGGTGGAGAGGGTCATCCTGGACACGGCAGCACCCCCGCCTCTCCTCCAGTGTCTTGAAACTTCCAGTAACTGTGAGCTAAATAAACCTTTCCTTCCCTCATTTTGAGTGTCGGGTATTTGTCCCAGCAACAAGAGAAGAGTAACTAATATAAAGTGTTTCCATTTTAGGAGAACTCCAATCTTTGTCACTGCCTCTGGACATGATATGATTCCATATACTATTTTTCTGCCTCTGATCTCACAGGTGGCCACTGTTGTCTCTTCCAATTCTGATCCTATAACCTACCCAATAAATCCTCTTGCATAAGTAGATGTACTTCTATTGATTCTGTTCTTCTGTAGAATCCTAACTAATGCAACAGATCCTTAATTTATTTTGTCTTCTTTTTTAGGTTTTTTTTTTCCCCCTTTTGCTCTCTTCTTACTTTCTTTTATATTTTTTCTTTCTTCTTCAAATTTTGCATGCATATATCTGGTAATATGAACAACTAATTTAAAGAAATCACTATATGACACAACAAATACTGTGAAATTCATATTTGTAGAGTGAAATTTGGTATCATTTACAATATTCTGATTTAATACTACTTTGTACTCTTTGTAAAAAGTAGATGTATTCCTATTGATTTTGTTCTGAAGAATTCTAATACAGTAGACTTTCTTTCACTTTAATGTTTAATTATTTTAAGCTTGAAAATCAAGACATAAAAGGGTTCTGATGTAGAGACATCATATACAAGAATAATTGTGATTGCTTTCTTCTCTTAACACAGTATTTCAGAAGAGGTACATGCTCAGAATTTAGAAATACCTCGTCAGGGTAGAAAACCTGAAGAGCCTGAAGAACAGCTTTCACCTGCATGGAGTTCACTCATCATTCTATTAAAACCTAATGGTAACAACCATGTTTCTACCAACAAACAAGTGTGTTTTTCAGGATACTGCTGGCAAATCCTGGTGCAGATCCCTTGCTTTTTTGGGAAAGAAAGATGTGCCTCTCAATAGGCAGAAAACTGAACTGGAAAAAACACTCTAAGAATGCATGTATGAACATAGCTAGTGGTCCTCAGGCAGAGGACCAAGCAGACACAGATCTGAATCTCTGGCCCATCCATCACTGAACACTTGCCAATACTGTCTTCTCTCCATAAAAATGGTAGATGGTAATTGCCTGGAAGTTTTCTAAAATTCAGCACTGCATATGAAATGCAGAGCAACACTTTGTACATAACATTCTCTACTTGTATGCTCTCACTTGACTCCCTCCCCAACCCTGCAGTTAACCAAGGGGCTCTTGCACATAGACTAGTGTGTAGGAAGAGCAAAACCCAGGAACTTCCCTTAAATGCTGGATGCTTTCTGAAGATACTGGACTCCATTTCTTTTTAAGTTTTGACAGTGCAATTTAAAGTCCAGCTGCTAAATTTAGGAGCTTTCCCACACGAAATGCAAGACTCACAGGGACATGCCAATAGGCCTGCAGATAAGGCTGGCTTTCTGAGAGCAACCAGGATGAATAAGAGCACCCCAGACGAGCAAGTTTTTGTAATCAATTATAAATCTTCTGGAGTTTAAAAAACTTTTTTTTTTTTAATTCTAAATGTTTAACAACAAATTAAGTAGTTTTAGACTAATTTATACTGACTTTAAAAATAGTTTGTTTTGGCACTAATTTGTGAAGCTAAATAAAATTAGATAATCTATTTCTAAAACAGAGTCACTAATCAATAAACACTTCTTACACAAACACCAGAAAAACTTGCTACTATTTTTATAATTGTAGAATTAAAATTTCAACAAGAAACAGAGATTAAAAATGGAGTCTTGATTCTAAGAAAAAAATCAAAGAAAGAAAACAATCTTGCTACAGTTACATACAAGGAAGATGATAGCAATAGCAAGATTAAAAAGTAAGTTTCATTTTAAAATCCAATATAATTTTTGTTCATCTGTGAGATGCTAATGTCTACAGCTCATTTCCACCAATGAAGAACTAATCCCTTATTACAATGGAGATAATCTGAGTATTCTACTTAGTTCTGTATTTTATTGAGAGAATTTATTATTCAGATCAGTAAAGAAATCAGAAGACAGAAGAAGAAAGCTCCAATTATATAAACATGAAAAGCCATGGAGCTACATGGATATAATTTTTCTGGTCTTCAGCACAAAGTTAAATTGTAAAATGGACCTACACTAGAGAAAAGGATAAATTAATTTTTTTAAATAAAAAAGAATTATTTACATTTTAAAATAAACATTTTTGAGCAAAAGAATATACAACAGCCTGAGGTAAAGAATAGTCCTACAATTCCTATTTTAAAAATGAAACATAAGAAGGTTAAATAATTTGTTGAAGGTAACACAGAACTAAAGCCAAGGCATTTTGGAAAAAGCAAAGAATTTTTTTAAAATATATAAAACTAAAGTGGTTAACAAATTTAAAGAAGGATCGGCTTGACAACTCAGCAGACTAAAGCACCTGCTTAGTCTGAGCTCAGCCACTTCCCAGGGTGTGCTGAGATGGTGATTGAGACAGGGCGTGGTGGCACACGCCTGCCTGTAATCCCAGTGCTTGGGAGGCTGAAAACAGGAAAATCACTACAAGTCTGATCTACATAGTGAAATCCTGTCCTAAAACACAGAAAGAAAAAAAAATTAATGATATAAATGTAAAGACATAATAAGTTATCAAATTTGTAAGTATACAGTATAAACCCTTTACTACTAATGCAGCATTTAAAAATACTTTTATTAGACAACAGCAGTAGCTTCAAGATGAAGCTGAACATCTCCTTCCCAGCTACTGGCTGTCAGAAACTCATCAAGGTCAACGATGAATGCAAACTTCACATGTTCTCTGAGAAGCACATGGTCACAGAAGTTGCCGCTGATTCCCTAGGTGAAGAGTTTTGGAAGGGTTATGTGGTCCAAATCAGTGGTGGGAACAACAAGCAGGGCTTCCCCATGAAGCAGGGGCACCCTGGCCCATGGCTGCATGTGCCAGCTACTGAGTAAGGGGCAATCCTGCTGGAGGATTGGGAAGAAAAATCATAGATCTATCTGAGGCTGCACTGTGAATGCAACCTCAGCATGCTCAATTTGGTTATTGTAAAAAAAAGAAAAAAGAAGAGGGCATTTCTGGGTTGACTGATACTACTGTACCTCAGCATCTAGGGCCCAAAAGGGCCAGCAAAATCTGCAAACTTTTCAATCTGTCTAAGGAAAATAATATCTGCCAGTATGCTATCAGGAAGCCCTTGACCAAAGAGAGTAAGAAACCCAAGGACCAAAGTCCCCAAGATGCAGCGACTTGTTACTCCACATGTCCTTCAACACAAATGCTGCTGTATTGCACTGAAGCAGCAGCACACTAAGAAAAACGAGGAAGATGCTACAGAGTATGTTAAACTTCTGGCCAAAAGAATGAAGGAAGCCAAAGAAAAACAATGGGGAGAGATTGCCAAGAGATGCAAGCTATCCTCTCTGAGAATTTCTACTTCCAAGTCTGAGTCCAGTCAAAAGTAAAACACTTAAATAAATACATTAGATCTGACCTAAAAAAACAAAAGAAAGAAAGAAAGAAAATGACTAAAGTAGAGACTATAGATTAAAACTACAAAAAAATAATTTTAAGGCATTTTCAGAGGATCTTCTATGGATAGTTTTAAAAGATAAAAGGAAACCTACTATTCTATTAAAATTAGTGCTGAGTCACTTTAAAAGATACCACTGTCAGGTCTCAAACTGTTTAGATATACATGAAAAAAATAAATGATGTGGCTTTTATTCATTCTCTTTTTGTACTGCATCTAACACCTAACACACCTAAGTTCCAGTAAGAGTCAAAAACATTGTTATAGAAAAGTATTAATCAAAACATTTGATTTTAAGGAGAAAATACATGCAAATCATGATTCAAGCCAATATATTTAAAAGTGAGGCAGATTCAGGGGCCCGATCACCATAAAGAGGCCCTTAGGTCTGAAACTGCTTACACTTTGGCTATCCCACCATTTGAAAGTGAAGAAAGAAATAAGAACCACAATAGTGGCTAGACAAGAAAATCCAAGTCTATGGGCTGGTGACAGAGCTCAGTGGTACAATGTAGGACTGAATTTCATTCCCAGTACCAAAAAATAAGAAGAAAGAAGAAGACAACAGAGGAAGAAGTGGAAGAGGAGGAGGAAGAAGAGAAGAAAAAAAAAAAAAGAAAGAAAGAAGAAGGAAAAGAAAATAGAAAATTCAAGTCTAAGATCAATTAGCATCTACATTTTTCTGTCATTGCAGAAAAAATGTCTGAGGACAAGCTCCACAACAACAGTATATCTTATAAATAGAAATATTCATAAAACATACAGAAAACTATTATATAAACACTTCCTCATAAAGCTTTTTGTTGCTTACCTGAAATCCATGCTTGCCTCTCCACCACGTACTTAACACCTTTGGGGGCATGTCAATAACAGAAACAATGTCTCCCACCTAGGAGAATCAAAATTTTAAGTAAAACTGTTTTAAACTAACTGTTACATCTGCAATTTAATTCGGAACTATACAAGAAGCTAAAGTAATATGTTATGTTCTGGGTAATAACTGCTGAAAATCATATTACTACTTCTTAAAATAACTTAATAATGTTAACCCTTTGTTAAAGTTCTACAAAAAGTTAAGCAACACCAAATTAAGATCCAACACTAAGTAGTAATATCACAAAGACAGACCTCAATATAAGATCTTTAATGGTCAATGTCTAGAAAGAAAAAAAAAAAACTTTTTAATGGTCAATGTCAAACCATCATCATCAATTCTATCACAATAGTCTCCAACTTATGATGTTTGATATAAGTGTGGTGCAAATGAGAAATGTATTCAGTAAAACTATTCTTCACATTTGGTATTTCGTTCTTGTCCCAGGCTAGTGATGTCAGATGACAGGTCTTTAGTGACATTAGGCAGCAGCATGGTGCACAGCCTCTAGTCCTCTATGCAACCACAGGAGCACACAACTGATGCTGGAAGCGCACCATACTGTGGAGCTAGGATATTCAGTAGGTTAGGGAATATTTTTACTGGGACTAACCCTATGTAAGTTGAGGAAATTCTATGCTATGAGCTACATATGATCAGATTCACTTATTTAGGATAATTTCAAATAGCATACATGTTAATCCTAAAGGAAAAGTTTGAAGATGGATTGTTCTTAATGTAAAATTTTATGGTACTTCTTTAAACAGATGGCACAGTGTAACACTTCTAAAGAGCAAACTGTCTTCCCTGTCAAAGGTGAAACAGCAAGGTTCTACAAACTTGAACAAAATTATACATGTAATGTTAAGTTTTAAATAATATATCTAATAGGTGTTATATTTTTCAGTCATTCTGATATCCATGATAAAAAGGAGGCTAAACACTGGAGAGCTCTATTACTAATATGCAGTACATTTTTAGTACACTGTATAGTCAAACTTCTTTCTCAAATCATGAATGAGCCATCTTCACAAAGTTGTATTTATTAACACACAAACATCTTTTGAGACGTGTATTTCTTTCTTCACAGAACCTAAAAGGTCAATTTAAAAATAGTTCATATTCTGTACAGTTCACACTGTTTTTTTTGTTCAGTGTGTGTGTGTGTGTGTGTGTGTGTGTGTGTGTGTGTGTGTGTCTTACTAGGACCTGAAGCCAAGATGTTTACACTGAGCTGTATCCCCAGTTCTTTTTAAAATTTATTTTGAGACAGGTCTCACATAGTCATGGTGCTGCCCATTCTGGCAGCAAGCCTGTGAAGGGGTAAGTTCCTTTATTAAAAATACTTGGGTAGCACTGCATTACATATGTAGTCAGTATCCATAAATGAATGTCCAGTCACATTTCTGATTGGACAATGCTGCTTTAAATAGAGAACACAACAACAACTGGCGATGCTCTTGGGATTATAGTTATCATGGACTAAATGAGGGTGGACTCTATGTGAAATGACCATTTGTTTAATAACACTACATGGCTGCAAATGTCAGGAATGGTCAATACCAAGCCCATGACGAGGCAGCCCTGATATCTCACACAAGCTCACTGCTTAATGAGCAATCAGTGGAGCTGCCAAAGAGTTGTTCATCAAAAGATCTCAATAGGAAGACTTGGCCAAAAGGACCCAGTCTCCCAGAGTGCCAAGGTTACACTACTATTACCAGCTTATACTATTTGTTCTTACAGAATTCAAATTAACATTTATTTTGGCTCTCATTAGCAAGTGTTTTTTAAAGGAAGAAATTTAATTGCTTCCTTTTGTATGTGTTAGCAAGGAATATTTATTTATTTCACCTTTCTTCTGTTCTTTAACTCAATTTTTTAACAAGCATTCTTAAAACACCATTATTCCTGTGTTTGAGCACTAACAACACTAAGGTAGGCTCTCTTGCAAGAGACCCTCTAAGATAAACATGAAAACTACAACTAAATTCACTAAGTGATATGTCAGAAAAGCCATGTAGACAGCTCTTAACGGCATCTAAGTCTTGCTTTCTGGAATTTGTTAGTAGCATGGAAAGAGGTAAAACAGACCAAGAATGACTTCCCAGAAGAAATAGAAGACACTGAAGCAAGTGTTGATAGATCAGTAGTCGGCCAAACAAAAAACATCAAACATTCTAGACTAAAATATAAAGGACTACAGAAAAAAATTGGTGCTTTTAATTTTTTTTTTTTTAATTAAGGGGTTAAAACAGTTCAGGATGAGGCTGGAAAGGCAGCAGAGGCCAGAGAACAAACATCCCCCTTTAGTCATTTACCTCTAGGGTCAGTTCGTCAGGTGCACGAGCAGTGTACCTCTTGATAACATGGGCGGCACCAACAGCGGGAGTGTTGATGGATGATTCTTCATGAACTAGAAGGTGATTTCCCCTGTTATCAATCTGTAATGAAGCATGTATACTGTGAGGTAGCTAAAAACATGGACATGTACATATTTCTTTGGCTGCCTAGAAAATACAGTTCAATTTGAAAAGACAGCAAACTAAAAGTCTGAAAGAAAAATGTAACTACCATTTATTGGGTAGTTATATATGGCAATCATGAGGGCAAGTAATATACAAGTTAATATAATCTAATTACTATAAAAGACATCAGCTTTATCATCACTGAAAGATAAAACTTGAAAAAAGTTTTATAATTCTGGGGAGATGAAATTATTTTTCTAAGATCACACAGCCAATAACAAAAATGCCAAGATCCCAAAACAGGCTGGCTTGGCTCACAGTTCTCTCCTATTTACTTTCCTTCTCGCCTTTTCAATTTCCACTGAGATAGAATAACTTGACCTCTCCATATGCAAAGTAAGAATACATACTGCACAGACTTTCTGGACACTGTTGCATCTACACTTTCTTAACTCATATCCTTTAAAAAATTGTCTCTTTTTTCTTTAAAACTGAAAATAATTTTACTTATTAAGGCAACTAGAAAAATACATAATGCTCAAAGTATACATTAACATAATGAACACCAAGACAACTGGTATCATTAAGATTCATAAAATGTTAAAATTAGTTTTCTAAATTATCAAAGAAGTAAAATATATTTCATATATTACATATCTATTCTCCCAAAAGAAAAGAATAAAAGTCCAGTTTATTGATTCCTGAAACTCAATAGCTATCAAGTTAACACTGAATTTAAGAGAATAATTTTGAGATGAGCTTCCATGAAAGGTGAATTAATACCTCCATCCAGGTAAGAGCAGGCCCACAGTTGATCTTGTTGCCAGCAATGGCTGAAAGGCGGGACAGGTAAGCCATGAGCATCTTAGTGATGGACTGCAGAGAAGCGCAGGACACAGTGTGACTCACAGGGAAGACACCAGCTCTCTCAATGTAACAGTTACAGAGGACTTTCTACAGAATAGGGTCCCTGAAACTGCGGGCACTGACATAATGATTCAGCCCATGTCGTGGAGGCTTTAACTTTGAACCCCTATTTTATAATTTCTGTGTTGCTTTGTCATTCTGTTTTTGTACTGAAAATGCAAAAAATGTTTGTCACAGATTCACATTGGACTTTTCCTCCTAACTCTCCACTGTGGCTGAGCCTTTTTTTCCTAGTCCCTCTGTAAGCCCTGTGTACATGGCTGGGCCACAGCAGCCACATTCTTATGACCCCAACCCATGCAAAGCTCACTGTTCCTGAAATGTGGCTTCTGAGAGGGAAAGTGAGCAAGATGGGCACAAATGGACAATGAAGACAGACATGTGGAGGTCTTCTGTGGCAAGTGGAAATGGTTAGAAGCCTTTCTGCTTCAGCTCCTACATAATCTGTGATGACTCGACCCAGCCATTGACTTAACCACCCTCATAGGGATTTCAAATTACTGCACCCTCAACATGTGGAATATATTCAGCTACTGTATTCTCTAGTCCATTGTGGCTGAGGAAAAGTCTGAAATTCTTTTGAGAAAATCCCCACATTTTGTTCTTGACATGGATTTAGGAATTTAGGAATTTCCTGTGTGTGTGTGTGTGTGTGTGTGTGTGTGTGTGTGTGTGTGTGTGTGTGTTTAAGGGAAGTGTTTACAGGGTGTTAGGGTCTCAATACTAAATCGGGTTTGTAGTGATTCCCCCTGTTTACAGTCTCCCAAGAGCTGGGATTACAGGTGCACACCACCACATCCAGTCTCAGTTGCCTCAGTGGTGGGGCTGACAAAGCAGGTTAGGGGATCAAACCCACGGCCCCTGTGCCTGCTTGCAGGTGCTTTAATATGCTGAGCTATTTGGCCGGCCTGCCTGTGTTTCAACATACTACAACTTCATAATGTGATGTGGTAGCACCTACTGCACCTGCTGACTCTGAACACATCGATTTCTGTAGCTCTAGTGAGCTGTTTAACTATGTCCTCTCATCTATTCTCTGTTCCTACTATTCCTAAGAATAGGACCTACTTTAGACCTAATCTCTATGGTTCCCATCTGTTCTTCTACAAGTTCTTAGCAATTTGTCCCTTTCAGGAGCCATATTCTTATAAATGACTTGACTTTCCATCTGACTCTTTAGTTGTGTCCAGTTTATCTGACTTGCTATCAAAGTAATTTTTTTTTTTTTTTAATTTAGTGCAGGGTGTATAGGGTCTCACTATATAGATCGAACTTGTAGTGTTCAGCCTCCCAAGTGCTGGGCTTATCAGTGTGCACCACGAGGTCCAGTCTCAATTGTCTTCTCAGAATACCCTGGGTGGGGCTCTCAGCACTCTAGGGATCAAACCCCATCCACTATGCCTGCCTAAGCAGGTGCTTTAATCCACTGAGCTATTTGGTTGGCTCTTTATCAAAATTAATTTAAATGATCTCTGATCATTTTACTTTTCCAAATCCCTACACTAACTTCATGGATGAGATATTCCTTGGAAAGACAGTAATCAGACCGTCCAGGACTTTCTTCTGCACATATCTTTCTTGGTTATTTTGTGTAGTCGGTGTTTGTAAGATTTCTGTTATGCATTCACCTTGTATATCTTATAACATGCATTTTAAACCCTATTTTCTCTTCCCAAATATTTTATTCTATCTGCTTTCAAAGATTCCTCACAATTTTTGATTCTCTGATCATTTTTTGTTCATGATGCTTTATTTTGACTTTCATATTTTTATACTCTTAAAAATGGCCTGTTTGTATATGGTCCACTTACTTATTACTGCTATGAAAGGTTTTCCTTCCCATAAAATTATATTGAAAACCTACAATTTACTTCTAAACAACTTATTAATGTCTGTGTTAAGAAATAGTTAACTAATTACAAAAATGATGCTAGAACTTCAACATAAGCTTTTATTTAGTACACAGACAAAAATTTATGCTGATTTTTATGTAGCGACTATATATGCCAAGAATCAAATGCATACCTCTGGACTGTCCTTGAGGGTGTCAGAACGGGGCAGCTCGGAGAGTTGGGAGAACCGTCGGTCATAAATACACAGATGAAGATGTTTATCAAGTACCCGAAAATCTTCATAACTTCTTTTAACAATCCAACTTTTGCCCTATGGACAGGGTAAACAAACTATAATTCATCTTCACCCAGAAATGCATAGGAATCAGGCCTTATTCTGGAATGGTATTCTTCTGTTTATTTATTATTTTGGTACTGGGAACTGAACTCAGGATCTTGGGCTTGAGAGGAAGTACTGCACCACTCAGCTATATCTCTAGCCCTCTAGGATGGTATTTCATTCATGACATTTCATATTTCTTGATGAGAAGTTTTTAATCACTTCATTTTATTCACTTAAATTTCAAAATGCTCTAGTGAGTTATACTAAATTGAAAGGTCAACACTGAAAAACAATACTAAAGTCTCCATTAATCCTCTTCCTCCTGATGATCAAAGTGCACAGACTCTCTTCAAAAACAATAACCAGTAGATGCTGAGACAGAATGGAACTTTAAATCTATAAAAACCAGAAAAATCACTTTGTAGGAAGCTACTTTCAAAAATTAAAGAAAAATAAAATGTTTATTAGCAATATTTTCTATGACTAAAACTAGAAGTATATTCAAAATTTAAACTACCAAACTATATACTAATGAACCCATTAATATCCAGAATACAGAAGGAATTCAAACAACTTAGTAATAATAACCTGTTTTTATTTCTTATTTTATTTAAAAGAGGTAAAACAGAATTTCATAACAAAATGATAGGAAAATAATAGCTAATACATTGCACGGTGTCACTTTCAAAGTAGTTACAGTATGAGATATGAGCAAAAAAATTCTCCAGTCAATATCAGAACAAAACTTTTCAGCGAACTAAAAGATATTAACAATATAGCTTCCTTGCATTTTTTGTCCCTTTTCTTTCTTTCCCTCTCCTCCCCCCACAGTTCCTTTTTCTTTTACATAATTACTTCCTATTTCACAATATCTATTGTATATTCTAGACCTTATTTATCTTTTAATTTCTCATACCATGGAGCCAATATAATGTTTATACATGTGAGTCTGATTTGTTTATCTCTTTTTATCTGATGGGCATTTGGATTGCTTTCAAGATTTAGTT
Organism: Ctenomys sociabilis; assembly: GCA_004027165.1. Lineage (NCBI taxonomy): Eukaryota > Metazoa > Chordata > Mammalia > Rodentia > Ctenomyidae > Ctenomys > Ctenomys sociabilis. The sequence goes on along the minus strand of PVKA01010151.1, from coordinate 10,772 downwards.
ATGATAAACTGTGCTGATATAAACATCAGTAAACATACCTTTCTGTGGTTAAGATGCTTTTAATTGTTCTGGGGAGATATCCAGAAGGGGAATAGCTGGGTTGAATGGGACCACTGAACCTAGGTTTGTGAGGAGTCTCCATACTGATTTCTACAGTGTTTGCATCACTCTATACTCCCACCCACAGGGAAGAAGGTCTCTTTTCACTCCACAACCCCTCCAGCATTTGTTATTGGCTGGTTTCTTGATGACAGCCATTCTTTCTGGAGATAGAATCTCACTATTGTTTTAATTTGCAATCTGAAATGACCAATGATGCTGAACATTTTTTCATATATTTATTTACCATTTGTATTATTTCATCTGAGCAGTGTGTATTCATCACAGATGCCCATTTTTTGATTGGGTATCTGAATTTGGGGGGGTTTGAGTTTTTCCAGTTCTTTATATGTTCTAGTTATAAGTCCTTTGTCTGAAGTATGATTGGCTAAAACTTTTTCCCATTCTGTGTTTTCTTTTCACTTTGTTGGTGATTTCTCTTGATGTGCAAAAGGTTTTTTAATAAGATGAAATCCAAGTTACTGATTCTTTGAAGTACTTCCCATGTAGTATGGATTTTGTTCATGAACACTCTGCCTACATTCATGTCAAGATTTCTACCTACTTTATCTTCTAGTAGATTTAGTGTTTCTGTTTTAATATTTAGACTTCCGATCCATTATAACTTTAGTTTAGCACATAGTGCTAGACAGGGGTCTAGTTTTACTCTTCAGCATTTGGAAAGCCAGCTTTTACAGCACCATTCATTAAAAAAGTTATTCTTAAAAAAAAAAAAAAAAGTTATTCTTCTTCCAATTAACATGTTTGGACGCTTTTCCAAAGATAAAGTGGTTGAGTGTCTGTAATTGGGTTTCTATCTCCTTTCGTGTTCTACTGATCCTTAGGTCTTTTTTTTTTTTTTTTTTTTTTTTTTTTTTTTTTTTTTTTTTTTTTTTTTTTTTTTTTTTTTTTTTTTTTTTTTTTTTTTTTTTTTTTTTTTTTTTTT